>BQNB010034775.1:0-30516 GCA_026074375.1 Tanacetum coccineum
CTGATTATCTGATTATTCGTTTTCAAAATGCATAATCTATTTTAAATAATCAATCCCAAACACCCCCTTATTTCTACTGCTATTTTGGTTTTTTTTAGGTATTTCTATGTTTGCCCCAAAACTTTTGGGTGTATGCACCTTTTGCCCCAAAAAAAAGAGTGTTCCCCAAATGCCCTAGAGCGACCTAATTAAAAATTATTAAAAGTACAATCAAAAAATATTTTTTGTACTTTTTTTTACTTTAAAATTATACTTTTTTTGTACTTTTAATAATTTTTAATTAAGTCGCTCTTGTCACTCTGGGGCATTTGAGGAACACACTATTTTTTTGGGCAAAAGGTGCATGCACCCAAAAGTTTTGGGCAAAAACAACCCCCACACATAGAAATACCCTTTTTAGCAAATACTGCTATTTTTGATTGTACCTAAAAAACGTATAACAATAGATATGTTTAAATACACATCCAGTTATCAGGATGATAAATTCCACACTTATTTACTTTAGTGGGGTAAATGCTTTTATCCAAAAAAAAATCCACACTTATTGTGATTCTAACTTAAAATAAAGAGGCGGTAAAGTCTATTTTGATGTATACGTAAAGGGAGTTTGATATGGGCCATCACCGACACAAAGTGATGTGCACATCACAAAAATGCATATGTGGTGTTGTACCATATGCATCCTACATGTGATTTTGTGGTGTGCACATCACTTTGTGTTGTGTGCATATCACATCCCATAAGTAAAAGTGTAAAACATATGTCTGAAACATAAACATACCAAAGCTAAATTATAGGAGAATTATTTATGCATCTTGTATTTAAAAAAACATTTATCATAGGAGCACCTTAGTAACACACAATACATACTAAGAGGAGCACTTTAGCAACACACAACACATATTAAAAAGAATTTAAAAAAATGCTACAATAACTTGTGAGTATATGAACAGTAGAATGTACAATAAGTTCAATAAACAATTGTGATAGTCACCCACCACAAACACATACCCATCTCTCTCGATGTTTCTTGCTCTATTTAGAAACAGATCTCACCCACCATGCTATATCTCTCGGTCTCTCTCTGAAAATAAAAATACATGCAACTCTAATCGTGTTTGATTTTGAGGGTTTGGAAAGCTAAGGTTTGTTCTTTGTTACTAAGTTGAAATCTAATATATTTAGGTTTAAGATTTTGTGGGTTATGATAATAAGAGATATTCGTTATTTTTGTTGACAATTTTTTGGGCTTAATAAGCTTGATAGAAACAAGGTATATGTTCTTATGTTTCATTGATGATTTCAATGGTTGGTTGAATGGGTCTATGATTTTTTAGGTTTCTACAAAGGGTTATTTAACTTTGTTTGTGATTAAAGTTGTTTTTTGAAATCGTTTTGTCTATTTAATTTGATTAGGTGGTTTTTAGGCTCTAATTTATGTGTACTTTGGTTAAAAGATGGATTTTGGATCATGATTGGTAAAATCGACCCGTATCTTGGCGGGGCAGCACGAGACCGTGTATGCAGCAATGGCGGGTTGAATACCCTTTGTTGATGCTTTGCTTATGTTGCCTTGCATTTGCTTACGCTTGCTATGGCGGGTGAAAGCCACCAGTGTCTTGGCAGGGCATCACGACATCGTGTTTGCAGCCGCGGCGGATCGAATACCTTATTTGTTTTCCATCTAGCAAGCCGGTGCCATACGATGCTTTGTTGACGCTTGCTTAACGTTGGGTGACTAGGCTAAGGTGTTCCCCTGATAAATAAATGTTATTTTATTTGGCTCACTGATATGGATTTCTTGCGTGATCGGATTTGTGTTGTTTATCAAGTTATTTTAACTTTATTGTAGTCGATTAAGAGACGCTTGAACTTGTGCGTTTATCATTTTGCAACTGCAATAGGCTGTTGGATCGTGATTGGTGAAATCGGTCATATCTTGGCGGGGTAACACGAGATCGTGTTTGCAGCCATGGCGGGTTCAATATTTTGGCGGGGTAACACGAGATCGTGTTTGCAGCCATGGCGGGTTCAATACCATTTCTTGATGCTGCCTTGCATTTGCTTACGCTTGCTATGGCGGGTGAAAGCGACTCGTGTCTCGGCAGGGCATCACGACATCGTATTTGCAGTCGTGGCGGGTTAAATACCCTTTTATCCGTTTCCCACTAAGCAAGCCGGTGCCATATGATGCTTTGTTGATGCTTACTTAAAGCTGTGTCACCTGGACAATGTGCTCCCCTTATAAATGTTATTCTCTTTTGGCCAATTGTTGTGGATTTCTTATGTTAATGCTGTCGGTGATGGAGTTAGATGGTTATCCCATCAACCTGCGTGTGCGGATTCATGTTGCTTATCAAGTTATTTGAGCTTTATTGTAAGCGATTAAGATATGATTGCGCTTGTGCACTTATCATTTTGCAATTACAATAGGTTGTTGGATCGTGTTTGGTGAAATCGACCCGTATCTTGGAATGGCAGTCACAAGAACGTGAATCCTGTTTACAAGCCACGAACGAGACGTAACCATTTATATTGATGCTTTGACCCGTATCTAAGGATTGTTTGTGTATACCTATAGCGTCTTCCGGAAGGTTGTTCAGGGTCATGGTGGATGAAGGTATGCAATGATGAAGGTCAAGAGAAATACCATATTGTTCGGTGATGTTGTTGACCTCGACTACCGTCATATTAGAAGTGAGGTATGTATGTCAAACTTAGGAATAATGGCTTCCTTGACAAAACGAGATTCGGAAGACATGTTGTTTGAAAGCCGAAGAGAAGGTTACGAAAGGAAAGAGCAAGAGTAAAAAGAAGACGGAACGCACATGTTAAAAGAAGAATTCGAAAGAAATTCTTAGGGCTTCGACGAGAAAGATGAAAAGTAAAACTGTAAAAAGAAAAGGGTGGGGTATTTATAGAGGGTGAAGTAAGCAATTGAAACATCGTGTCGAGTCAGCTGCTGACGTGGCTTAGAGTGGCTCATGGATTCGGCTCACTCGACAACACGTGTCACACCACAATTTTCCAAGAGACCACTGACCCTTTAACGCCCAAATAGTACCACCCCAATGCCATAGCGGGTCTGCCTTCGGGCCCACTGGAAACAAACGCTCGCTTTTCTCATTCCCATCATTTGTAAAAACAAAAATACAATGGCAATCATTATAACTAACGTATGTGTTCATCACTAGTACATGTTAACGCAGGATTGTTTGAATATAGTATCACATCGCTAGTCTATGGCTAACCACATGATATTGGGGACATGACGACGTATATATCCAGAAGGTGAACCGAAAGACTTACCGACCCGGGTTCCGAAGGGACTCAGACGAACCACCATTTTATCCCAGACCCAGCAGGTTATAGAGAGTATCCCAGGTACATCGCCTACTCCTGATTTTACAGGATTATGTTTCCTAGATGCTCATACCGCCTGGCACCTAACCTATAAGTAGTTCGGCTTGCCATACCTTATGTGTGAGGAACAATGTAAGAACAGTACCAGCACAGTGCATCGGTATAGTATTCTGGGGGTGTATAAATACCTCGCATTTATATACGCACATATAGCATTTACTGCACTTTCACATACACTTATTTATTCAAGCCTTTCGGCATCATCATATACTTACTCTTACGCCGGAGTTTGATCTTGGGGTCACACCCAGGACGAGGCTAACGCATGTGTTTCATTCATATAGGAATCCTAAGGACATTGGCAGCACAAGTCTGAAGGATTTCTCTCAACACAACCCGACTACAAAGATTTACTTCAACGGATTTCATGATACTCATGCATTAAAAGGTCAAAATACTTTATCTAAAAGTGAATATACACGATTTAGGAAAATTATCCAAAATTATCATCACAATCTCACCCAATTTTTTAATGGGGTATTTCTATGTTTGCCCCAAAACTTTTGGGTGTATGCACTTATTGCCCTCAAAAAAAATCCCTTCCTCAAATGCCTCAGAGCGACCGGAGCGACCTAATTAAATATTATTAAAAGTACAATCACAAAATATTTTTTGTACTTTTAATAATTTTTAATTAAGTCGCTTTGAGGCATTTGGGGAACACACTTTTTTTGGGGCAAAAGGTGCATACCGCAAACATAGAAATACCCCTTTTTGAATTTCTAACAAGAAGTTACATGATATGACTAGGATATTATTGGATACTTTATTCCAATAAGCCTAACTGACTTGCAAATATAGTAGAAAATATTTTGCCCAAAGCCTACTTATTAGTATTTGACCCCCCAAATATGTTAAGCGGCAAAAAAGAATTATCAAGACCGATTCTTTTTCTTTTGACTTCTTCCGGTTCCACATTGACGCTTTTATGTAATGAATTGAGGTACTGGGCACAAGGTTTGCAACAAATCCTCAATTCATTAATTTTACATGCTCTTTTTATGTAATCTATTTATCTATGTTTTTAATTGTATCTTGATATATAATTGCTCAAAATCCTCGATTTGTTTTTAGGAATTAAGGATTTGTCATGGATTTTGATCACCCCTGTTTTTATTGCTATTTCAAAAATCTAAAGCCCTTCAATCTTTAGACTTTAGTCACTAAATTAGCAAAGTACTAATAAAGTGTAAGTAGTTGAATATTAAGTGTGTATGTTTTTAGCTTTATACTTGTAAAATTGCAATTGCTAAATTGGTGATCACTAATGAGGTGATGTTTATTTTTTAGGTTGAATTATGAGTAAGAAAGGAATAAAAAGAAACATTGATTATTTTTTCAAGCCAAGATGTAGTTAAAGGCCGCGAATCACCACCTGATGATAATAATCAAAAAGAAGATGTTCATGACACACATCCAAGTGACCAACAAGATGTTAATGACAATTCATTGAAGCGCGATCGCTCCGACATAGTTGAACCTAGAGCAAAACAGAATGCGCTCATAAATACTACAGCGGACAGGAGCGTACCATAGCTACATAAATTAGACGTGAATACACTATACTTGGACCTTACTCTCAAGCTCAGTAAGACAGCACATTATCCTTTAAAAGGTAGGTGTGTTAATTATCTTTACATATTTCATTTATGCATAGATCTCTGACTCAAGTCGCGCTACATGTTTCCTGATGATGAAACCACGTAATGCGCGATTTGGGATAATGGAAAACGATATCGCTTATATTTTGGAAAGTTAACAAGTAAGTATGTTTATTAGCGTGTGTTTGCTAGAACAGTCTCCCAAAATGTCGCTAGATGATGCTCTAGTTCCAACTTTTCTGGATTCTGTGTGTGCGAATGTTGCTAGCTACTGACGGTGTCTCTCTAAGAGTTTGCGATGTAGCGCGCATATGCGTGGTGAGTACCTGACGTACAGCATCATTATATGACGCAGCTGTAATCGGTAGCGTAGTGAGAGCAATCCTCTTTAACTCTTTTGTTAGTTTTTGTGGGTAGTGTTTGATGTTGCTTATTGAAATAACTTTTGTATTGGCTGTTGGCGGCTTTTGTCGTTAACTTTAATGAAGTCCATCTTTTATGAGAATCCTAGCTCCGTCCCTGGTTATATATGGACATTATATTTTTTGTCAATACACTAAAGGGTTTTACAAGGACAAGTTTTGTACTTTTTACTTGACCTACAAATTTGTTGTTTCTCTATGTATCTCTAGGTGAAAATCAGTTAACCTTAACTTGTAACTTGCAATTTAACAGACCTTTCTAAGCCCAATCTCTATGAATGTATAGTCAAAATGGCCGAACAGAAAAAGAAAAAAAAACCTTCTCAATATAAGGCTTGCGGTGTGATCTAAATAAGTGTATGGTCATCATGTATATAACGAGCTTTTTGCATAAATGGTGCTATTTTCGTATTGCTTTGCAAATCTAAGTTTGCCTTGTAGAAATGAGTTAGTTTGATCGCTAGGCTCCATTATTTAGAAAAAACGTACTTTTCAATTTTCTTCTCCATCACAACCATCTTTGTCATCACCAACCTCAACCATCGCCACCACCAACTGCCACAATCGCAGTCCATCCGATCATCACATCTCCGTGAACAAATATATACGGCATAATCTTATTCTAAAGAGAGACATAACCTTTTTAACCCAATCTATAAACCATTATATAATTTTTCTAAATTAACATGTTCAAACAACATATCATACCATTGTGACAATAATAAATTACCTTCAACTCCTTCAAAATCAAAACTAGTTCATCATTACAAATTAATCAAAACCACTTAAATGGATGAAAATGTGCAAAAGTGAAAACGTTGGGGACTCTTGTAATTTTTAGCAAAAGTGACCTGAAAGTGAGATTTTATACATCACTAGGGAGTAGGGACTAAAATATGTAATTCACTCTAATAATAATACAAGTAATAGTTTTCTGTTGAACCAACAATAAAACAATGTAAATAGCTTACGATTATCCCAAAATTTGTAAAAGCACATCGATAAGTATAGAAGAAGTTACAAGGTTTTGAAAAGGTCACAATTTTCAAAAAAATATTGAAAAATTGTAAAAAGATGTTTAGTTTACAAACTTTTTCAATCTGTTAAGATAAAACTTTGTAAAAAGCACATCGGTCGCGTTTGTTTTTTCAGAAATGCCTCTTAACAGCATCTTAATCTGATTTATTCAGACGCGGTCAGACATTTGGATCGTTTAGACTGTTTGTTTTTTTCAAGTCATTCAGAGGCAAACCCTGTTCAAAGCGTTTGTTTTTTTTCTAATCATTAAGAGGCGGTAAGAGGCATAAACCTCTTACTGAACTAGATGTGAAGGGGTTGTCTTAACACCTCTTAATGTCTTTCTTTTTTTTACTTTTTTGTTTTTATTTTTTTTCTACCTTGTTATGATTTTTTATTTTCGAAGATCTCCTGCTCACACTGAGGGGGGGGGGGGTATTAACCATGTATAAATCAAGTCAACATTCAACGGTCAACGGTCAAACTAACATAACTTAGCTATCTAATAGATATGTGTCAACTCATATTTTGTTTGAATTGAAGGGTACGGTTTCGGACTCATACAACTCAATTTTAACGCAGGTCATTTAGTTAATCGTTTTAAGAAAGTTCAATTCAAACTTTAAATTGATTATATAATTAAAAAAAAAATTATTTAATGAAATTTAATTCTTGTGCGAATACAATCGTTTTATATTTAAACTGTAAAACTCATAGTTTAACACATCTAAACATTTTTATAAAAACAAACCGTTTTATTTCATTCAGATTCAGATTTCTCAACCACTTATTTAGATTAGGATGGAAATCAGATTCAGACTTTTCTACCGAATATTTAGATTCAGATGTGCGAGCCTCTTAATAAACAAACAACACGTAAATCATGCTCAAATGTTTACATTCCACAATGGCTCGCAATTCATAGTCGAGACTATCAGTATAATAAATTAAAGATGGACAAAAAAATATGACATGACAACAATCGGGAAAATACCATATAGGCATATACACGGACTTATGATACTAAAGTGGATAAATGATATTTAGCCCATTTATTGTTAGAGTCAAAAAAATTCATAAATCTTACACTCCACGTCGTGATCCAATAACTGATCTGTAGCAATAAACAAATGGTATGAGTCGATTTTCCGTATTGATATATAATCAATTACCAGGTGAGGCTTAAATAGTCAAAAAAGAGATATACGAGAAAGGAAATACAATATTCTGGGAGCTAATTATGGATAATCAATAAATGGGAATGGAGGAAAATAAAAAGAATGAATCATAGAAAATAAAGAGAGTGAATCATGCAATATTCAATACTCCCCCTCAAGTTGGAGCATGTAAGTTTCGCATGCCCAGCTTGACAAGTAGAAACTCGAGTTGTTTTGACCCCAACGCCTTAGTGAGAAGATCGACTATTTGCATTTTGGTATCAACATGAAATGGTTCGATTTCATGTGACTCAACTCGTTCCTTGACAAAATAACAATCCATCTCGACATGCTTCGTCCGTTTATGAAAAAACGGGATTATTTGCGAAGTGTTGTGATGCTTGATTATCACAATGCAGGGCTGTAGGTCTGTTTTGTTCTGCTTCAAGGTTCTTTAAGAGCCATCGCATTCATAGAATTTCGCTAGTGGTAGTGGCCATAACCCGGTATTCTGCTTCGGCTGATGATCGGGAGACGACAAATTGTTTCTTTGATTTCCAAGAGACAAGAGCTCCCCCCAAGAGTAAGAGGTATCCAGTTCGAGATCTTCTTGTGATAGGACACCCCAACCAATCAGGGTCACAATATGTGACTAAATTTGTCCCCTCACCTTTAGGAAAGAAAATACCTTGACCCGGTGTGGCCTTCAGATATCAAAGGAATTCTCATGGCAGCATCCCAATGTCCTTGTCTTGGATCTGAAACGAATTGGCTTAAAATATTTACCGAGTATGCGAGATCTGGTCTTGTAGCTTGAAGGTATAAAAGCCTCCCAATAAGCCTTCTGTATTTTGTTGCATCCACACGAGTGTCTCCATTGTCTTTTTCAAACATTTGGTTAGGCTCCATAGGAAAGGAGCTCGGTTTACATCCCAACATTTCGCTATCTTCTAGAATGCCAAGGGTGTATTTTCATTGACTTAGAATAATCCCGTCCTTTGTTCGTGCCGCTTCGATTCCAAGAAAATATTTTAGAGGGCCAAGATCCTTGATACTGAATTGTTGATCAAGACAATCTTTTGTTCCTTGTATTTTATCTTGTCTGTTCCCCACTATTATGACATCGTCGACATATATGAGTGCAACTACAAAGACATCCCTTCTTTGTAGATAAAGAGCGAGTGGTCGCCATAAGATTGCTTGAATCCAAGATCAAGTAAAGCCGATATAAACTTTTGATACCAGTTTCTAGAGGCATGCTTTAGGCCGTATATCGACTTCCTTAACCTACATACCTTCATTCCTCCCCTTTTGCCATAACCATGTGGGATCCTCATGTATATTTCTTCCTTCAAGTCGCCATGCAAGAATGCATTATTCACATCTAGTTGGTGAATAATCCATTCCTTTTTAACAGCAATAGCTAGTAAGCATCTAACTGTAACCAACTTGGCTACCGGTGCAAACGTGTCATGGTAGTCAACTCCCTCATTTGCGTGTATCCCTTGGCAACAAGCCTAGCCTTGTACCTCTCTATTTTTCCATTTGGTTTATACTTTATTTTATAGACCCATTTTGAGTCTATAGGTCGTTTCCCGTCAGGCAAGTCTTCTATGGTCCAAGTCCCATTCTCTTCAAGTGCCCTTATCTCTTGTTGCATGGCCTCTTTCTACTCTTGAATCTGCACGGCTTGCTCAAATTTTTTTCGCTCATCATTAGAAGTGATGGTAGTTAAAAAAGCTTTATGTGAGTCAGAGAATTTATTATAGGAAACAAAATTAGCAATGGGATATACCGTTAAGGGTTGTTGATCGAAGTTGGGTTGTGTATGGTCTACGGACGGGGGAAGTCGAACCTCATAGTCGTTGAGGTGCGCTGGTCTGGTCTTGTTTCGCTTTTCTCTTACAGGAGCATCATTCCTATTTTGAAAATTGATCCCTCATGTTCATCTTGAGCTAGGTCTTCTGGCCAATCATTGGGTCCATTTTATTCCAAGGAATGTGGGCTTTCTAGGATTGTTTCTTGATGACTTGGGCTGACAGAATTTAACTCATCAATCACTATTTGTTCAAGGTGATTAGCTAAATTATGTGGGCCTAAATTCTTTATTTACTTCACTTTGCCTGCTGGAATGGACATCGTCATCCAGATGCAACTTTTCACTTTGTTGATATGTAAAGATGTCTTTTTCATGTTTGTCTCCTTTATCTCTTGTGGCATAACAAAACATTTTCTCTACAAATTCAACATCTCTAGATATGACTATTTTGTCATGACTTGGATCATAAATTTTATACCCTTTTGTACCACTAGGATAGCCTATGAAGACTCCTGGCCTTCCCCTTATCTTGAATTTGTCACCTTTAGTTTCGACGCTTTGATAATAAGCCATACAACCAATGACCCGCATGTGATCATAACTCGGTTTTTCTCCATATAATAACTCACATGGGGTTTTGTCTTCTATAACTTTGGAGGGTAATCTGTTAATGATGTACGTGGCGGTAAGAATGCATTCACCCCAAAATTTAATAGGAAGATTGGCTTCAATTTTAAGCGCTCGAGCCGTCTCAAGTAAGTGCTTGTGTTTACGTTCCACAACTCCATTTTGTTGTGGAGTGTGTGGACATGTGGTTTCTAAGATGATTCCTTGTTCGGCATAAAAATTCAGCATTCTATTTAAAGTGAATTCTCCACCGTCGTCACACCTTGCATTTTTAATATTTCTTTCAAATTGTATTTTGACTAATTTATGAAAATCAATCAAACATGTGCTTGCTTCATGCTTATGCTTGAGAAAGAAAACCCAAACGACCCTGCTATAATCGTCAACTATTGTTAAAAAATAAGTCGCCTTTGAAAGAGTGGGCGTTCAATATTTTTCCAAAATGTCACAATGTAACAATTCTAAGCAAGAACTCGTTTTTTTGGTGCTAATAGGAAAGGGTTTTCTTGTCATTTTGGACTTTACACATGAATCACAAACATCATTGTTATTCTTGAAAGAAAAATCACTAAGAAAATTTATTTTTGATAGTTTCTCATCACCAACATGCCTAAGTCTTTTGTGCCACACATCCCTTGTCACCATCATTCCTTTTCTTTCTCCTTTGAACATCCCCATTTGATATAGACCATTTTTGCACTTACCCGCTCCAATTAACTTCCTCGAATGCAAGCCCTGCATGACAAAGAATTCAGGAAAAAAAGTTATAGCATACTTTAAATCCTTTGAGAGTTTGCTAACAGAAAAAAGATTATAATTAAATTTTGGAACGTGCAAGACTCCTTGCACTTTTATTTCATTTGGCAGTCTATGATTGCTTCTTCCTTCAACAGTTATGGCTTCTCCATTTGGGATGGTAACGGGTGTTTCATTGGCTGAGACGATCCTTCCTTCAAGGATATCAATTTTGTGCGTTATGTGATATGTGCACCCTGAATCGACAATCCATTCATCATTTCGATTAAATTTACCTGCCATGTTAGCTGATCGTAGTGCGTCACTTCGCGTTTCTTTATTCTCCAAAGCAAAATCTTTCAGAAACTCCTCATATTGCTCTTTTGTCAGGCTCGCGAGAGGTCTGCTATCAACCTCTGCACATGCAGCCATCGGTTTTTCCTTATCACATTTCTTCCCTGGCCACCACTCCGGATAACCAATCTGTCTGAAGCAACCGTCCCGCGTGTGCCTATTTTTATTGCAAAAATCACAATGACCAGTGGGTTTTTCACTTCTCTGCATGGTTTTGTTAGCACCAAAATTTTGTTTTACGGATGCTTGGAATGCTGATGCTTTATTAATAACTCTTTTCCCACTATTTATAGATATTTTCTGCTCTTCTTGGGCAACCAAATGATAGGCATTTCCTAGTGACAGGATTGGTTTCGTGGCAAGTATTTGAGTCCTGACCACAGAGAACTCATTGTCCAAACCCATGAGGAACTCGTAAAGTTGTTCCTTCTCACGTAGTTCCTTGAGTGATTTTCCAATTCCACAGGTACACTTATTGCATTTACATTTTGGTGTAGGCAGAAAGGATTGCATTTCATCCCATAACCCACGGAATTTTGGGTAATAGGTTGATAACGTCATACCGTCTTGTCTTGTGCTTGAGATAGATTGTTTTAGTTCATACGCACGGGGTGCGCTTTCCTTGACAAACCTTTCTTTGAGATCTGATGTAACAACCGGCAATTTTCGAAATTTTAAATGACTATTTTACCCTTCGGCTTTTTGGGTCTGACTTGACTTTTTGACTTTTGACATTTTATTGTCACATAAAAATAATTACTGCGTAACCGGTAAATTTTCGGAACATATATAAATAATAAATCATATTTATTATTACATATTTGTCATTTATAAATTTCTTTTTCAATCTCATTTGGCTTGAAAACGAGAATATCTCGTTAATTTTAAAAACCACACACAACGCGTACCGACACGAAAATAATTAAATTATATATAATTATCACTTTTTATTAAATAAAAATATTTAATTTATCATTTTATTCAGAAACGTTGTTAAAAACGCAAATATTCAAGTTAAAGTTCATTTTACGGACAAAGTTTATTAGTGATACACAAATAAATAATAAACATTTTAAATAAATATTATAAAACAATTACGAAATAATAGTCGTGTAAATACTCATTTTCGTAGGAAAAACTATTTGGAACGCAATGGCGCAACTTTTGTGTCTTGAATCAACCGTTAACTAGCCTAAACGAGTCCCGAACCATTATTTTACAAAAGATTACACTTTTGGTCCCTGTGAAAATATTTACACAATTAACCCTCATCTATTTTGGACTTGTCACATTTTTTCTAACTTTCAAGTATATATAAGAGAGCAACTAGGGTTAACTCATTTAACCTAGCCCCCAACACACATACCTCCCATTTCTGGCGCCGCTCCGGCCAGATTCCGGCCATCTGTCGCCGCCCTTCATCACAAACCACAACACCATCGCCACCATCCTTATGCCACCAACATCATCGCCATCATCCGAACTCCACCGATCCACCAACAACATCATCACTACCCCACTGTCGCGCACCCCATCACCCTCTATCTCCAGCCGACACCATCACGACCTTCATCGCCACCATCACCATCACCTCGTCATCACCATCACCTCGTCACCACCATCGAACCACCACTGTCACCTCACCACCTCCACCAGCCACGCCACGCACCACCATCTCCACCCAGCTGCCAATATAAGGGTGCGTTTGGTTGTTCTTAACAGCACCAAAGGGTGCATTAGGTTTAATGGCAGCACCATAGGGTGCGTTTGGTTTTTCTTAACAGCATAGGGTGCGTTTGGTTTCTTAAAATGACCCAAAATGGGTGTTTGGTTTTAAACGAACCACTAAGAGGTGCATTTGGTTTTGATAAAACCCATTAGGGTGCGTTGGGTTTTTGACAGCACCAAAGGGTGTGTTTGGATTAACAGAAGCACCAAAGGGTGCGTTTGGTTTTAGCAACAGCCTTTAGGGCGTGTTTGATTGTATAAATCGACTAATAAATCATATTACAATATTTAGTAATAAAATCAGATCTAAATGGTGGTTTAAATGGTTAAATAAATGTGTTATGTATTTATTTTTGTTTTGTGTTTTACAACCTTTAGGTGTGTTTGGATCTGCGTTTAACAGCTTTCGAGGCTGTTTGGTTCGCTGGTTAACAGCCAGCGGGGGTGTTTGGTTCGCTGGTTAACAGCCAGCGGAGGCGTTTGGTTCGCTGTACAACAACCCGTAAGGGTGCGTTTGGTACAGCGAATCGTAAAAGGTGTGTTTGGTTTTACTTATTTTGGTTATTTGCTTAGTCTCTCCTAGATATACATTGAAACTCGTGGGTATTTGCAACACGGATGGATTGAAAAAGGGGAAAACATTGAATTTTGTAAAAATGGAAAACGTTGTACAAACGAATAGGTCATGTCGAAATTTCTATAAATTCCTATACTTAGTAATTTTCACTATAATTTCTATTATTTTAGAAACCCGATAAAAGGACGAAGTTATATAGTCTTTAAGCTTATCAATTCGTAATTATACGATAACGTTAACCCGGTAATTAAACGAAAACTATACTTTTACAAACGAGACAACTAATTTAGCTAAAAAGGAGACGAAATAATAATTTATAAAATATTATTTTATAAATTCCTGACTAGAAGGTAAAATTATAACTTTTGTAAAAGCTTTACAAACATCGTTTATATGATTCGTAACTTTAAAACATGCATTTACTTTTATACGAGAACTGTTATTAATTAAATTGGTGATTTCCGAACACGTGTCAAAATGTTTTGTTTCAATTATTTTTCTCACGTTCCTTATATAATACTTGCAAAGTATTATATACCACGATTGTTCTTTTGGTTGTTTGTCTTTATTATATAATTCACCATATAAATTATATACTTGTCCATTTTTCATATGTAATATATACGGAATATATTACATACTTTGTTTTTATTTTTTCGATTTATTTTATTTAACCAACCACCAAACTATTACAAATTGAAATCTAAATCTTTATCAACGTGTCGCGTTGATGTAATCATCCATCGGAAAATCCAAATACATTATCCTAGGCTAGTGGGTCTTAGCCGTTAAGATAAATCGCAACGTCTTGGTCGAGCTGTTCCGGTTTTCGTTTGTGTTGTGCTTAATATGTGCATTGCTGCCAATCATTCTACAATATCGAGGTGAGTTTATAACCCCTCTTTCACTTGTTTTACAATTACTTTACAAAACTCGGGGGAGAATTCATGCTTGTTACAACTTGTTTACATATTTATGTACAATCTCTTTTGCATACTCTTATACATACTTGATACATACTTGATTTCGTAACTTGGTTACAAACTCGTTTACATACTCATTACAAACTCGTTACAACTTTGTTATACACTCATTTTCATATCTCACGGTGAGATACAATACTTGTTTTTACTTATGGACGCAACAACTATACTTTACTCTTATGATTACGGATTAGATTAAGTTGCATGAACTGTAAATTACTCGAAGGGTAAGCTCGAATATTATAAAATAGATCTATTCAGGATTAACAATCCCCGTTCGGGTGATTAGCTATCACTGAAAACGAACGTTATACCATGTCGGAGCACGACTGGATTGGTGTCTACAGGGCCAACAACTACATACTCATGAACTCTTACTGTGCCTTGAATAAAGTGGCATACATATAAGTCTACATCACAGTTTCATGAACTTAGGGGTGCAATCGTAATCACACAGGGCGACTACTGTATTGGATACAGTGGTCATGCATACTTTACAAAAGCTTTAGTCCAACTATACTTAACTTTTTGTGACTATTGTATGGGATACAATAGTCATACACATCCTTGATTTCAACATTCATACATACATTTTTGGTGACCCTTATAATGATTGAAATGGTCATATACTCTTTAGAAATCCTTGATCCAACACTTATACTTACAAAAACCTATGAACTCACCAACTTTATGTTGACCCTTTTTAACATGTTTTTCTCAGGTGAATTAGATGCTTGGCTTACTTGACGTGCATTGGAGTCTAAAATTGACAAGATTTCATTCATGAATTTCTACTTACACACAAATGGACAAATCTCGTTGTATTGCTTTCAAGCTTTTCATTGTGATGCAATTATGGGACAAATGTTATATCAATTTCAAGAAAAATCAACGAGATTACTTTTCAAACAACACATTTAGAGGTTGTTCTCTTGTATCTTGTGCTGTTGTATTATGAAGTAACACTCCCGGACATTATTCCGTTGCGACTCATTTTTGGGGGTGTTACATATTGGTATTAGAGCACTGGTTATAGAGAACTAGGTTGCATATTTTACCTAGACTATAACTGTTTTCACAAACATTGCATCACATTAAACATTTTCAAAATGCATGCACGCTACTTGCTTACATTATTTGTTATATTAAGTGCTTACATGACATACATATATACATATAGGCTTACATTCCTTTATGAATACCCTACATGTATTTATATAAGAGTTATTTATATAAATACTAGATCACTTCTTAAGACATTGTGAGTTACACAATGGTCTCATTTCACTTTTCTAAGACATTGTGAGCGATGCAATGGTCTCGAACTTATTTTTCATAACTTTATACAATATCGTTTTACACGAAACCCGTCACAATTTTGTTTACATGGAATTATGTGTGAATCTAAGTATTACAAGTCTTGTATGGGCGGGACTTGTAATAGGAGGATTGATACGATAATTGCTATGTTAACTCGTTCATAAAGACCTTCATCTTATTTACTATAACCGTGTACTCATCAACTATTTTAAACACTATGTCGATTTCCCCTGATTGTTTTACTCCCCGTCTCCGAAGACGAGTTTTAAACACTCGTTCCATGCTCATAGAACAACTGCATTGTCATGTTATCCACCACCTTGAAGGTTATGTGAGTACGCGTATTGCATCGGAAATTATTAAGTATGATGATTTATAATATCTTTATTTGAAAGGATTGGGACGCCTCTTCATTTAAATAAATAAATTGTAAATCACCGAACTATAAGTTTATCAATTCATTATTTACATAAATTAGGATGCTTCTTTATGCAAATAATGAATTATAAATAAGTGGGCTTAATGGTATCCAATGTGACACGAGTATGAACTCGAACCCGAAAATCACCGGAATCCGTTAAAAAGATCTAGAAACACAATCGTGCCTTACCACTCAGCAAAATCTTAAAGCCTCACCTGGAACTAGCTTATCTCATTCTTAAGTTATTACTTTTGCCGTTACAAATCCTTACAATCATTAACTGTTTATGGAGCTAACAGACTTGTTACACTCTTGAGCTAATGGACTTGGTTCAATCTTGTTAGAAATACAAAAAAGTATCAGTCACTTCCAATATAGATAGTCATAGCTCGTAGATTAAACATATGTTATGTTAGCAAGCTAACCGAGCCAAAGATACATAGTAAGCCCATGATACAAGCCCACGGCCGGTTGATATTCGTTTTTATACATTATCAAACAAATAACCCTCAAATGTATATAATATATATATTTATAAAATACATATACGTATAGCAAAGTATCATACAAATTACTCTTATGAAAGAATAATAAGTAATCAAAATGTGTATCGTTCTCCTCGGTGAGAGGTGAATAGAAATTCACGGTTATGTCAGGAATCGAGCTTGAATGTCATTAAAGATTTGGTTTTGGATTCTAATTCTAATAACGCAAATGAAAAGCAAATAAAAGCACAAAAATCTAAGCAATATAGGAAATTAAAACATTAAGCATTAAAACGATAACGGGAATTCAAAAAACGCGACTTAAAACCTAAATTATCAAATTTTAACCCTAAAAATGTTTTTTTATTTTTTATAAATCCTAAATGACTGAAAATAATTTTAGAAAAAAGAATTGCATTTTTTTTATTTTTATTTAATTTATTATGAATTAAAAACAGATTTAATCTAAATAAAATATTAAAAATAGTAAACTAATTTATAAAAATCCAGGAAAATTACTTAAAATGCTTTAAGCTATAACTAATCTAAGAAAAATAAGAACTAGAAATAAGCTATACTAATAAGCTGCTAAATAAGCAATATAAGCCTACTAAGTAAAACTGCTAAAATGGTATAAAACTAAACTGGCCCAAGGATCTAACAGAAAAGACCCAAGGGCGCAGTTGGTTATGGTGTGCATGTTAAAAGTGTTGGGAGCTAAGGAAGAGGTCGCAGGTTCGAGTCCTGGACCTTACCTTTTTGTGAAATATATATATATATTTAAAAAAAATACTAAACTATAAGCTAAAACAAGCTACTTTTGTAAAAGAACTTTTTTTTGAATCTGAATAATAAGCTAGAAATAAGCTAAATAAAGTGGCAGTTTTGGTTTCTTAATTCTTAGAAAATAGGCTAAACTTGTTTGGCCTTTTGGACTCAATAAGATAGAAAGACAACTAAAAAGCTAAAAACAGATATAATCCTAGTCCTAATTAGCACTTATGACTAGAAATAAGCTAAAAAGCACCCAAAAGCTTAAAGACAGCTGACACAAAAAATGATTTTAAAAGACTTGTCCACACCTTTTAAGCTAAATTTCAGGGCCTATAAGCACTTAGAAAAAGCTCAAAACATGAACACAGATTAAGATAAGGACTCAAAGAAGACTTATAAGCTGGAATTAAGCACAACATCTAAGGAAATAAGCTAGAAAAGCAATGAGAAATTGGGATCCTACACTATTTTTTAGGATTTTTCAAAGAAAATGGGCAAACTGCAGCCTAAGTTTAAAGGCTTAAAAAAACTTTGACACACCAAGAGCTGAAATCACACATAATTAAGCTAATTGTACACAACTTTAACCTAAATTAAACTAAATGGGTCCTACAATAGAACTGCAAATAAGAGGCTTTTTAAGATCAAAACTAAAATAGCAGAATACTTGACAGATTTAGGCTAAAAGATTTAAAAGGCTATTCCAAAGATTGAAAACTTAAAATAGATGTACATTTATGCAAATGACACTGACTTTGATCACCAAACTGCAACTAAAGTATTTTTTTTTGGAAAATAAATCAAATGGGCAGTTTGATAACCATTTAGACTAGCAGCATGAGTATATAATAAAACCATCTTAAAAACTAAACAAAGTTGATTTAAAACTTATTAAAGCTAATCATTAGACCTAACAAGAGATTTTAGAAACTGACTTGACACCCTAAAGCTACACAAGCAGTTTTAACTAAATCAAAACTGCTTGTGCCAAACACCTCTTTAAGGTTCATAAAACTAGATTAAGCTTAAAACATTTCTCAAAAAGCATTTAGAAGTAAAAACAGATTAAGTATATGATATAATAAGAACATATAAGCAAAAAAAAACACAGACTTAAGTATAAGATTAAGCACATTTGAAATAAGCAGTTTTAAGCTAAAATATGACAGTTTATATGAAATCTATTTCTAAGAGACTTATAAGCATTAATAACACTGAATAAGTACATATAAGCAAATATTAAGCAATTTAAATAAGCAAAAAAAAAATTAAGACTTAAAATTAGAAAAGTAAACACACATTTGCCCTTTGCTCAAAACAAGGGCTAGAATGCTCTCTTAGAGCTTATCTACAGCTCCAGCTTATCATAGATAAGCTGGTAAAAGTCCAATAAGCCCATCCCTTTCCGGCTTATCATCCCACATTAAGCAATCCATATTAAGCAAAGGTAAATGAGAATTTATCCAACTGATTTGAAATTGAATAAACTAGCTTAAATGAACTTTATAGAAACTTATTTGAGCTTAAAGAGATCATGGGAAAACATTCAGGCTTATTAAGAAATTTAAGTAAATTGCATAGAAACTGAATTAAAAGAACATAATTGAATTACGCTAAAATTAATTTTATTAATTAAAAAAGGAGTACAATAAGCTGAATTACGATACATAAAGCATAAAATAAGCTGGTAAATAAAACTATACTACTCCTAAACTAATCCTACTCCTAGATGCTTCATATTGTGTGATTCACGTGCTATTTATAGCTGCGAGAGGAAGGTTCTAGGTCCATGAGACGCTCCCCACTTCATTCATCTTAGCCCTCGATTCCAATCCATCCAATCTGAGCCTTTGATCTCTCTCCACGTCCCTTCCACCAATCAGAGTGCTTGGGATTGCCAACGTGGCTTCCCAAGTGTCAGAGGGTGTCAGACAAGCCTTCTAAAAGAACTTGCAAGCATGGGTGAATGAGGTGCGTGGATTTACCCTGTGCGTGTGGTCTGTGTGTAAAAATGGAGGGAAGAGAAGAATGATGTACAGTAATTTTGACCTTATAACATTTTACTTGGACGGGTTATTATATTTTGGGCTTTTGTTTTATAACTTGGGCCAAATTGGATAAAATGGAAAATGGACTTGGATTTATTAAAAGGCTTAGGGTTTTGTATAGATACAAGATTAGTGGGCTGACCCGGCCCAATAAAATGGGTACGGGTTGGTCCATTAAAAATGTATTCGCCTTCGGCTTCGTTTTCTCACGCTCATTCCATTCTCGTGCCCGGTTTTGTTCTTTTTGCTTCGTTTTTCGTCCTTTTGCGGATATCCGTTATCTGCACAGCAAAATAACCAAAACACACATATACACTGTATTTTTCATGAATTATTGGTCATTATTGGTCTTTTTAGCTCGTTTTATTAAGTAAAAGGTATGTGTATTTAAGCACATACCACCGGTTAAGCTAGAAGTATTTATACCCTCTCCACACATGGAGAGGGTGTTGGTTGTTTATTTGTTTCACACACACTTAATCTAATATTGTCTTCTTTGTTTCTCTCTCTAAGTGTTCATCTAACCACATCTTTCTCTGTCTAAACTCCATTCGAATCCTTCCATTATATGTGTTAAGATATTCTACAATTGGTATCAAGAGCCATGGGGTGTTTGTGAAGGTGTTGTGTGCGTTTTTCTTCTCTTTTTGTTCGTGTTCTTGGTTCGAACCTTTAAAAAGGTTTTCATCTTTTGAGGTTTAAAAACCATAAAGCTTGTAACTTTCTTCATTATTTATCTTTGGTTAGGCTAGAAGTACAAGAAAATCTTTTAAAAACTTCATCTTTTTGAGTCTTTTTTGTTAGAAAAAGGGTTTTGTACCAAGAATCTTGATTTCAAATTTTTCGTGTCAAAAACGTTAAAGTTTGTGTTTTTAAGGTTTTATTAGTCTTAGATAGGTAAGAAGTACAAGAAAATCAAGTAAAAACGTCAAAAAGTGAGTCTTTTTAAGATTTTTGATTTTTGAGTTTCGGAGTGTATTGGGCGATTTATACGTTTTCTATAGGCGAAGTATACGTAATTCCTTGTTCAGTCGATTTATACGTTCTTCATAGGCGAATTATACGTGTCTATTACGTAGGCGATTTATACGTTTTCCCTATAGGCGATTTATACGAGCATTTGAACATGCGATTTATACGTATCATATAACAAAGGCGATTTATACATTGTTTCTTAAGGAGATTTATACATCATTTGCTTTAATGATTTATACGCTTTACTTGGGAGAACTATACACTTTCATTAGGTGAATTATACGGTTGTTCTTTGATTTGTAAAATCCTGTGAAAACTTGATTTCCCGGTTTTATCAAGAATTGTAAAATCCCGTGTATTCCAAAAGACTCAACTTCATTAATCAAAACTCACTTTAACACAACAACCTCCAATCACTATATGATCATTTTAATCTTTTCACATAAAAATGGATTCAATTATTCCACTTGGACAAAAGAATACTCTTGCTGAGTACATGATACTCTCAGGTGCTGAAAATCGTCCACCTATGTTGGACAAGGACTTGTATGATTCGTGGAAAAGTCGAATGGAACTTTACATGCAAAATAGGGAACATGGAAGAATGATACTTGAATCAGTTGAAAATGGTCCACTCATTTGGCCTACTGTTGAAGAGAATGGTGTGATCAGAACAAAGAAATATGTTGAATTATCTGCTGCTGAGAAAATTCAAGCTGATTGTGACATGAAAGCTACCAATATCATTCTTCAAGGTCTACCTGCTGATATCTACTCACTTGTGAATCATCACAGAGTTGCTAAAGATTTATGGGAGAGAGTTCAATTACTAATGCAAGGCACTTCTTTGACTAAGCTGGAAAGAGAGTGTAAGCTGTATGATGCATTTGATAAGTTCACTCACATTAAGGGGGAAACATTTCACAAGTATTACTTGAGATTCACTCAACTGATTAATGATATGAACATCTACAACATGAAAATTGAGCAATTTCAAGTTAATACAAAGTTCTTAAACAGTCTTCTACCGGAATGGAGCAAATTTGTGACTGATGTCAAGCTCGTGAAGGATTTGCATACAACGAACTTTGACCAGATTCATGCCTATCTTGAACAACACGAACTCCATGCAAATGAAGTCCATTTTTTGCGTGAACGCAATCAAGATCCACTTGCATTTGTAGCAAATCAGCATATGACACCACCACACTTCAACGCTTATCAGTCTTCATACAACAATCCTCGGCTTCAACAATAGTTTTCATCATCTCAGTTTGGATCAATTCATCCCAATCAACATTACTCATATACTTATCCATTACAACCTCAATTCAATCATTCATCCATTCCATCATCATATCCATATCAGTCTCAAATGAATCATCAAACCTCATCTGTTCCACAAATTGCTTATCCATCACCTTAAGTTACTACACAACCAATGACTGAGTCACCTCTTATAGACTCAAGTTTTGCTGTTCCTGTATTCTCTCCAGGAGATGATCCAATTGCTTGTCTCAACAAAGAATTGGCCTTTCTACCTGCTGTAGCTTCGTCAAGGTTCCCCTCAACCAATAATCATCTTAGAACTTCCTCGAATCCAAAAAACCAAGCCACTATTCAAGATGGCAGGGTCACAGTGCAACAAGTACAAGGGAGACAAAGTCAAAGTTATTCAGGTACTGGGTATAAGAGTAATTCTACTAGCTCTAGGGGAAACAATACAAGCAGACAGGCAAGGGTTGTTAAATGCTACAACTGTCAAGGTAAAGGACATATGGCTAGACAATGCACTCAGCCTAAGCGACCGAGGAATACATCATGGTATAAGGAGAAAGCAATGTTGGCTGAAGCTCAGGAAGCTGGACAAATTTTGGATGAAGAGCAACTCGCATTTCTTGCAGATCCAGGGGTTCTAGATGGTCAAGCTATTCAGACAATCATTCTAAACAATGCTGCTTTTTAGACTGAGGATCTTGATACTTATGATTCTGACTGTGATGATCTCTCGAATGCACAAGCGGTTCTCATGGACAACATTTCTAGCTATGGTTTTGACATTATCTCAAAGGTACCTCATTCTGAAACCTATCTTAATGATATGGAAAATCAAGATGTGCAGGCAGTGCAGGATTTTGAACATATACCAGTTGTAGATTTTACAGATAATGAGATACATAGTGATAGCAATATCATTCCATATTCTCAATATTTTCAAGAAATCCAATAGGAAAATGTTCAAGATACTCATTTGCAGGCACAACAAGATTCAATGATTTTATCTGTGATAACAAATGTCAGAACAAATGATTAATCATGTAAATAATTAGGAAAAAGCTAATAAGAAACATAATAATAAATCTGTAACCGCCGAGCTAGAGAGATATAAAGAAAGAGTCAAAACTTTTGAACAACGTCTTAATGTTGATTTAAGCAGTCGTGAAAAAATGATTGATTCTCAAATGGATGATATGATTAGGGAGAAGCTTGCACTGAAAGAACAAGTTGACTCACTTGAGCAAAATCTTTCAAAACAAATCAAAGAAAAGGAATGTTTATTACAAACATTCACGGTTTTCAAAAATGAATCCAAAGAAAAGGAAGATAAATATATGGAAAACGAAATTGATTTGGAAAAGAAGATAAAGGAACTTGATAATATTCTTTTTAAAGTGGGTCAATCTGCTCAAACAGTGCACATGTTAACTAAGCCACAAGCTTTCTATGATAATATACACAAACAAGCTCTAGGATATCAAAATCCATTTCATATTAGGAAAGCTCAGCGGATTAAACCAACCTTGTATGATGGTATTGTTATGTCTAATAAATATGTTGCTATGCCTATGATTGATGATGAGGAAACATTGATTTTGGAAGAAGAGAGTCGATCAAAAATGTCTGAAAAAACAAAGGATCCAGAGGTTATTAATAAAAAAAATTCTCATAAACCTATCGATTATAAAAAGTTAAATAGACTAACTGACGATTTTAGGAAACATTTTACTCCACAACAAGAATTGTCAGCTGAACAAGCTTTCTGGTTGCGTATGTCCGATCATACCAGTAAACCTTCTGATGCATTACCTGTCAAAATCGAAGCTCCTAAGGAACTTCCTAAGATTAGCTTGGTGAATGATAGCCTTAAAAAGCTTAAATTCCACCTTGCCAAGTTTGACAACGCGGTGAAGATAAGGACTATACCTAATGCTCGTACAGAAGGTGAATGGGGGTTTGAACATACAAAAGCTGTGTTTAACAATAAAATTATTCCATTTCTAAAATCTTTAAAAGACATTTTTAATGTGTTTAATAGAGATCTTCTAAATGAAATAATAGAAGTAAAGACAGTTTTTGACCAAATGGACGCTGCTATTCAACAGTCTTCAGTCGACAAACAATGTTTGGAAATTGCTAAGAAATAATTACTCTTCGAAAATGATCGACTCTTACAACAAATCATGTCTCAAGAAGTTCTTTTAACTGTGATGAATTCTATGTCGTTGATTGGTGAAACTCTGAATATGGATGGAAATAGAAAAGAATCTTGTAATCTTGAGGCCGAGCTTTTGAAATCTCAAAATGCGTTTAATGATCTTTAAAAACGTCACTCACAACTTGAAAAACATTGTATTTCTCTTGAATGCTCAATACAACTCAATTAAGAAATTTTTCCAAAACGTGAATCTTGTGATAATCAAAATACTTTTAAAATTCTAGAATTTTTTGAAAAGAATGATTTGAAAGCTCAACTTCAAGACAAAGACAGTACCATTTGTAAGTTGAAGGATAATATAAAATCATTGAGAGAAAAATCCAAGGAAGAGAATGTCAATTATGATTATTGTGAAATAGAGACCAAAAATGTGGATCTGGAGAATAGTGTGGCAAAATTGCTTTCGGAAAACGAGCATCTTTGTAATGAAATTAATCATGTTAAACAGGTTTTTAAAGAGCAGTTTGACTCAATTAAACAGACACGTGTTCGTTCTAAAGAACATAGTGACTCTTTAATTGACAAACTGAACTTAAAATCTGCAGAGAATGAGGATTTAAAAGCTCAAATTCAAGATAAGGTTTTTGTGATTACATCATTAAAAACGATTTACAAAAAATAAAAGGAAAAGAAATTGTTGATATTGCTGCATAAATATCATCTGCCAGCACTATTGTTCCAGGCATGTTCAAGATAGATTTAGAACCTTTAGCACCCAGGTTATTGCAAAATAGGGAAATTCACATAGAATACCTTAAGTATGCTCAGGAACAAGCTGATATTCTTTGGGGAATAGTCGAACAAGCTAAAGCAAAACAACCTTTAGATAAAGAGTTAGACTTTGCCTGTAAGCATGCCCAACGAATTCATGAGTTACTTGTATATTGATCACATCAAATAACGTCACTTTATTATATCATTTATCCCATCTATTTTGCATACTTTTATATAATTATTGCATTATTTGGTACTTAATTGCTTTCAAGTTGATAAATACAGTAATTCAGGAGTGTTTTGTGAAGATAAGCTAAAAGGCGCATAAATTGGAGCTAAAACGAAGACATTTGAAGATTTCTAAAAATTCACCAATATGCCGTATCCAACTAAAGAGATACGGCGTATCAGCACCAAGACTTCACAAGAAAACGCGTTTGACCAATTCCTAATACGGCGTATCCATGCTATTTACATACGTCGTATCCATGAAGATAACTATTCTAAGATACAGTAAATCAAGTAAATTAGGAATGATATCAAAGATTTATTACGAACGCAGCGCACACTCCAAGGAATCCAGCCCAATACGCTGTATCGACCTATCTGGATACAGCGTATCGAGTATTTTTCAGCAACTATAAATAGAAGACTCAAAAACGAGTTTTCAGTGTGCAATATCATATTCTTTATACCATACTCATTAAAGACGAATTTTAGAAGAGAAGATCAGCCATAATGGTTAAGCATTGATCACGAATCCATAGAAGACATCGTGTAATTTTTACTCTCTTAATCGTTCGGTTTCAATTGTTTGATTACGCTTGTATATTTACAATGGTTGTGGGCTAATACCCTTGGATATTGGCCATCTTAATGAAAGTTCAATGTTTGGTTTGTTTTAAAAATTGATTTCTTAATTTATCGTTGATTGTTTAATTATGTTTATCACCTCATACTTGTTTATGTGTTTGAATATGCGACCTATCATTCAACTGGGTCTAGTGTTACGAACCAAGTAATCTAGATACTAGGATAGCTCTCCATATCGTGTCTTATATTACTGGACCAACAGGATCACAAATAACGTCCTGTCTTTGTCTTTTGATTATGAGCTTAGTTGGATCGGTAGGTGACCCGTTTATGTTTCAACAATCATGCTCTTAATTAACTGATAAAGATTTAAATAGTGGACTACCAGTATATAAAACACCTTCAAACAATAAGTGGGTAAAGTCTCGTTGGGCTAGAGTTTTAACAGGATCACCACTGCTTTAATTCTCTAAGATAGATTATAATTAAACTAAAGGATGCTTTATGCGGATGCATTAATTGTGACAGGATTAATTGTGTCTAGGTCTTAGGATGATGTCCCGCCTAAGTCTTAAGAATGATATGCCGCTTCGAGATAAGTAAATCATTGCACTAAAACAAACAAACCAGCATTGAACCGGATTTAATATGGCTAATACAGTTTTCTATCATTTGGCTTGTACCGCTTTTCTATCTTCTAATCTTCATCTTTTGTGTTTATTGTGTATTGAATTGGTATTTGTCATCACCAAACCTGTGCCAGTCTCTCAGGCTGAATCCCCCATTTCATTAGACAACGTACATAGCATAGGTTTAACCAGTAAATAGACTAATTAAAATACTGATAGAATATAGGATTAAATTTCCACTCTTAGTGTTCGACACCCTACTTACCGCGAACTCCATCTTGACCGGGTACACTGCTCGTTAAAGTGTTGTTTTAGGTTTGTCGGCTAAATATAAATGTAAAACTTGATAATCAAATAATTGACCCTACACGACAGCACATCAGGTTTTTGGCGCCGTTGCCGGGGAGTGAAATTATTAAACCTTATTCTTATCAGTATTTCTAACCTTTAATTTAATTTAGTGTAATCTAATCATTTAAATTCTGTTTGTATTTATTCGCTTTGTGTGTTTAAATTGTTTGTTTTAATTCCCGCATTTAATTGTTTTAAATAGTATTCTGTTCTGACTGATCACCTGATACGTCGTATCCACCAGTTGGATACGACGTATCAAACCTTCTAATCAGGACAGCGTATTGAGTTTTACTGTCTAAACGGCGTATCTGTTTCACGACTATACAGCGTATTCGGTAAGATCTATACGGCGTACTGGTATTCAACCGACCTATACGACGTATTCAATTTAATTCAATACGACGTATTCGTCATCTGATATAGTAACAATAGTAAAACTCCATCTGTTTGATTTCACGCTTAATTCCTCTCATCAGGGCATATCCTACTGATTCGTTGTCATTTGTTTCAGGTAGTGCATGACAAAAAGTTCGACGAAGGAACTACTCTCACCTTTTGAAAACCCGAAACAAAATTTTCACTTAAAAAGGAGGCTCTTCGATACACCTAGTCTCATAGAATCGAATTCACCTGAGTTCGATCACATTTTGACATCAAAGAACAATAAGAGGAATGGGAAAGAGAAACAATGACGGAAATAATGGAACAATATATGAGCAAAACCCAAGAAAATTATGAGTCGAGCATTACTAGGCCCACGATCAACCAAGACACCCCTTTTGAATTGAAGGGGAAATTTCTCAAAGAACTTCATGACAATACTTTCAGTGGCTCGAAACACGAAGATGCAAACGAGCACATCAAAAAGGTTCTAGAGATTGTTGACTTATTTCACATCCCAAAAGTAACTCAAGATCAGATCATGCTTCGAGCCTTCCCCGTATCCCTCACTGGAGCTGCAAGTAGATGGCTAAGGAACCAGCCATCAGGGTCAATTACAACTTGGGAGGCCCTTAAAACTACGTTTCTGAACAAATATTGTCCACCTGCACGCACCGCAAAGAAAATGGAGGAAATTAACAACTTCCAGCAGGAACCCGATGAAAGCCTTTTCCGCGCATGGGAAAGATTTAAAGAATTGCTGATGAAGTGTCCTCATCATTATTTGACTGACATGCAGGAAGTTATCTTGTTTTACAACGGGCTCAATGTTTCAACTCGACAGATCCTGGACTCAAAGGGTGCCATACCTTCCAAAACTGCTGCTGATGCTAAAATAGCTATTTAGGAGATGGCTGAATACTCTCAGAAATGGCATAATGGAACATCTTCTAGGACCAGAAGTACTAAAACTTCTGACGAGATTGCTGCTATCCAAGCCCAACTCAACAATCTCGGACGAGAAATAAATAAAGTAAATGAGAAAGTGTACGTTGCTCAGGTTAGATACGAACTATGCAAGGGACCACACTATACAAAGGATTGTCCACAAAAGAAAGAAGGGAAAACTTTAGAAGAAGCTTATTATATCAAGTTTGGTATACCCTATCAACCTGGAGGACAATATAGAGCAGCAGGGCCAAGATTCTACCAACAAAATAATGGAAATTCTTCGTATCCTGATCGGAGACCAAGCCTAGAAGAATCACTGACCAAATCCATGGAAGAATCAG
The DNA here is from genome assembly GCA_026074375.1 of Tanacetum coccineum. Lineage (NCBI taxonomy): Eukaryota > Viridiplantae > Streptophyta > Magnoliopsida > Asterales > Asteraceae > Tanacetum > Tanacetum coccineum. The sequence continues at coordinate 28,146 of BQNB010034775.1, forward strand.
CTAAAAGGCATGAAGAAAACTCGAACATAATCAAGGAGATCCGAGCTTCTACCTATGCAGCAATAAGAAACCAAGGAGCTTTGATTAAGACCTTGGAAATACAAATCGGACAGATGAGCAAAGTCTTGCAAGAGAGAGGGTTTGGAAGCCTACCCAGCTCTACGAAGACAAACCCTCGAGACCAAGTTAAATTAATCTCAACTGCTAAAGCTGATTTCTCTGAGATACGCCGTATCGGGCATGAGCTATACGTCGTATCGGGCACACAGCACACAGAAGCCTATTTTCTGAAACAATCCATTTTCCAAGACGACTGCAAAACTTCAGCTATGATGATTGGAGAGAGGCACAAGATGTGAAGATTCTGGATACTTATGATCACTCCTTGCCTTAAATAGAAAAAGACCTAGGGAGCTTTACTTTACCTTGTTTTATTCAAAATATTTGTTTTGATAAAGCTTTTTAACCTTGGAGCAAGTGTGAGCGTTATGCCATTCTATACCTACACCAACCTTGGTCTAGGAATTTTATCTCACACTAGGTGGACCATCAAACTAGCTGACCGAACCATTAAACAACCAAGGGGTATTGCCGAAAATGTGCTAGTAAGGATAAGGAAATTTATTTTTCCTATAGACTTTATCATCTTGGACATACCCAAGGATAATGATGTCCCTTTAATCCTCGGATGACCATTCTTGTCAACTGCCCATTCCAAGATCGATGTCTTTAAAAGGAAGATTACTTTAAGGGTCGGGGAAGAAAAACTTGTTTTTTAAAAGTGTTAAGCCCACCACTAGCATAATCAAAAGGGTCTTTGTAATAAGAAGTCTTGATTCGAAAACAAACTTTATCGGAGAAGGTGATGAATCATTCGACCCAATTTATGGTGGCTGCATAGAACTAAATTATTTGGATACACCTTTAGAAACTAAAACGGATCGAGATGATTTTGTACCAATTTTTGTTAAAACCAGCTCTTATAAGATGGAATTTTTTGTGTAATCGGGTATAAGTATGTTATCACTGACCTCCTCTTTTCCTTGCCCATTAACATAATGTCTAAAAGTTTTTACTATTCCATATTTAGGGACAAGGATGAAGGGAAGAGTCATGCCGAGACTTTGATCGATATACCTATTTTCGTTGGAAGTTTTTCTATTATTTCAAGTTTTGCCATCATTGACGATGATGATATGAAAAAAGACGTTGTGCTCAGCATGAAATTTTGCAAGAAGTACGTATCATGCCAAAGGATTATGAAGAGATTCGCTCTCGGGAATAATTGCGAGCGAATTATAGAGGATGAATAAAAGGAATGAAGTGAAGGAAAAAGGTCGAACTTAAAGACCAGCTGAAACAAAAGTGATCCCCGAGAGACAACCCGGTCATTTTAATTGTTTGTCGCATTTTAGTTGATTGTTGCACGAGTCTGTCTTCCCAGACACTCAATACGACGTATCAAACCCCTCTGGATACGGCGTACTGAGATGTATGGACGTTTTCAGTTTTAAAACTTAATTATTTAATTTCCAGTAATTTAATTGCTTCTACAGGAACAATACGGCGTATCCTCGGGTTTGGGATACGGTGTATTGATCCTTGTACAGTTGTGTGTTTAATTGTTTTCTTGTACCATTGTAGCGACATAGAATTTGCACTTGTCTTCTAATCTTTTATACAGGACCTTGCTGAAACTATGATATGGTATATGCTGAAAAAGACTTGTGTTAAACTTATCCGGGCATTCTGAAGCCCTAGTCAACACACTTTTTGCTCAAGAACTCATCATGGAGAATTATCACGAGCAAAACATCAGGGAGTTTTCCGTTCTAATTCTATTTTCCCTTATTATTTAATTATTTTATATATACAACGAGGACGTTGTATAATTTAAGTGGGGGTGGAGAATTAGAACGTACTTGTCTTCTTTTTTACAAAATAACATGCTACGAGCTTAAAAATGCTTAAAATAGGCCAAATTTAATTTTTAGCATGATTTTTGTAAAAATCACTAGTTACATTACCTAGCGCACCATAACCCTTGATACATATTGTGAGAATTAAGCCTACTCTGTTTCAAATTATTTACCTAAAAATTCCACAAAATTATGAGTGTGTCGGTGATGTAGTGGACTTTAGAACTTGGCCTGGTATATCACTCGAGACCGTAATGATTAGTACTATGGATTTAGATGGAGGAACATGTTCAACTGATAAATTTCTAGGATTAAAATAGCCTACATGTTGTAAAATTAACTAACTACACTGGTTAGTTAAATCCCGTGTAACCCTTGATTACTCTCATTCTTAGAGTAAAATCCCCTAGAACAACCTGTTGTTTCTTTTTCTACACCATATTATATGTTTC
>BQNB010034775.1:38760-51359 GCA_026074375.1 Tanacetum coccineum
AAGCTACGTTTCTTTGGGCTAAGGACAATGGGAACAATCATGCAAGTAATAATGAAAACATGAATTGAAGCATAAAAGTAAAAATAGACAGATAAGCATTTAAACAATTAACTATTTCATATAAGAAAGAATCCTTTCGACCTTTAGTCTTTAATATATAAAATGCATAAAGATCTATTCATGTATGAAGGTGATAATGATAAAATTCCCTTAATCAAGTTCGTTAGACATGAGATTAAGTATTAAACACGTTCATATCCGGTTTGATAAACATTTTATTCGTTAATTCTCACAAAACTAATATCGAATTGCCATAGATAAACAACGCGAAATGTAAACATAAAGGTAGAGCCTTTCGACCTATTTCCATCATATATGATTAATCAAACATATGAAAGTATCCGGATAATCAAACATCGAATTTACCAAGATCATATTCATAAGTATAATATTAAAGCATGTTCATGTCATTATTCTATGTAAACCCAAACAAACATATACGACTACTCCATATTGATTGAGATCAAACATATAACATTCATATAAAACTCAGAAAACATCATGATTTAGAAGAGAAACATGATTATACCAACTCCAAGAGCAAAAGATGATGCTTTTCACAAGGATTTCCCAAGAACACTTTATTATATTCAAAGTAAACCTAAAAACTATAAACAATTCTATCACAATAGCTTATAGCTTCGAAATACACTTAAACACTACTCTCTTGGATGGATTACAACCCATAAATTAGATGAACAAAGTCTTGCCCAACCATAATTTCCCAAAATACTGCTTATCTTCTTAAGAATGTGTTTTTGTGATTTGAATGAGGAAATGATGAATGAGTTGTTGTAAAACTCCGAAATTTGGCTCCTATTTATAGCCCAAGGATCACATCAGTTGAAGGGAAGAAGGGAATTGAAAGGCCATGGATTCAATGCATATCATTATGATTTTGAGTTACTGCACCCCAAGTATGCCACACTTCCAGAAAAGTGCGCCGCACTTGGCTTTAATAATAAATTTTCTCTCCCCGTCTATAAGTACGCCGCACTTCCTTAGAAGTGCGCCGCACTTGGCTGTTCTTCATTAAATTCCTCCTTAAATTCTCTTCTAGATCCTTCTTCTAACAACCTTATCATATTTGACGGACATTTCTTGCATTTCCAGTCCTTTTCTTGATCTTTAGTCCTGAAACAAACTTTACTTAAATAAGTAACTAAACATACATTATTTAATATGTTTATAAGATAATTTACATATTTACGAGGGATATTTTATGTATATTTAGAGCGTTATCATTCCTAATCACGTAACGGGGTTTTACTCCCTTATTGGTCAAACTAAGTCAAAGGTCACTTTGCGTAAACGCATCCTTTCCCATTTTGGGATATGCTTTACTTGAGATGCAAAACACTTATCTTGTTTGCATCAAGATGATTAGTGATCAAATCTATATTTGATTATCATGGATTATAGTCTAAATGACTAATTGATTTTGTAGCATTTGGAGGTTAATCATGCTTTGAGCTTTCTCAACTCCTTACCTATAAATGTTTTACAAATTCACACTTGTATTCCTCACATGTACAAGATGTCTTACAAACTCCCACACTTCTCCCTAGAACACTTCTATATCATACTTCCTACAACACATTTCTTCTAATCATTTGTTAATCTCTTTTCCAACAAATGATTAAACACTCCTTTTACATAAACCTACAACACATCCTTCCTAATCATTAGTTTACCCTTCTTACACAATGAATGATTATATCCTTCACACACTCTAAACACTCCTTTCTTAAACCATCTCATAATCACATATGCCTACTCTTTTCTTTCGTATTGGCAATGTGATTATAAACCAAAATTAGTCCTTTGATTTCACCTTAAACATCATTACCTTCATACTTATCATATTCAAACCTTCTCCAAACCTAAACTTTTCTTCACACAAACCGTCCCTAAATAATACTTAAATGAGACAACTTACATTCCCTTATACAATGTACCTTCCTTGTACTTGTTGTACATCTTGTTCCCTTCATTCCCAACGTAGGCTCCTCTACATCTCATCAAAACATTCTCCACACATATCCACTATTCACCTTCTTCCTCACAACCCATTTGAATTTCACACACAAACACACTCAATCATCTTATCCCTTGATCTTACCACTTCATCAATCCTACTTACCTCACTCTCTTCTCTTCCCTTGGAATGAAATTCAAATGGCAAACAAACACACTTCCCTCTTTAAACAAACACACTTCTGTATCCACCCTTGATCTTGCCAATTCACCTATCCAACCTTCCTCTCCACCATCTCATCTCAACCCTCAATTTCAAACAAGATCGAGAGGCTCATTTCCATCCCATCACCATCACATCATGGCAACTCATGACATCTCATTCGCAACCTATTCTTATCCCGATCTCTATTTCACACATGTGCTCAATGCATTTGAAATTCAAATTTCAAATCTTCCCCCCATAAAACTCACCATTTCTTTCCAAGTAAAGAATATTCCAAGAATATTCCCTTGTACCTTAACTGGCCTTTCAAACCATTAGTAAAATTCTAACTAAGCTAGTTACGTTTGAGGATACCCATATTACCCTTGCCTAGTAGTTCTTTTGTAACGCCCCGACCCAGAAGGGTAGAAGTATTACAAATATGGTGTGACATCAAAAGCATACACAATCATAACACAAGCATAAACAGCGGAAGTCTTAAATAATTACCAAAGGAAATAGTCACTATGACTTAGGTACATAAGTTCTCAATGGTTTAAACATATCCAATTGAAATAATTACAAATGGCTTGAAGGAAACAATTCATATATCAAAGGTAAGGTCTCTTAGGGTAGTACACCACTAGCACTCATAAACCCATAGAAGCCCCAGCTTCCTAGCTTTGATACATGCCGCAGGTAAAAGAAATTACGGTGAGCTTACAAAGGCCTACGTGAAACAGATATATATAATGAATGCAAAAAGATAACGGAAATAAAAGGATATGATCAAGGTACTAATGGATCTCCCAATACATGATAAAAATAAGGGATACAAATATAAGGTAAGACAAATCAGAATTATCAAAATCATAGGGTAAGGTAAGATGAATCAGTGAATCAAATTAGGTTAAGTCAATCACCTAGCCCAAACAATTCATTTCAAGTGGACATGGTGTTATGAGCTCCCAAAGTCTGTGTGAAGAGTGGATTGCACCCAAACATCAGTCACCAAATATCCGAAATATCATTATTGTCATAATCCTCGAATACACAATAAACAAATCTAGTGATGATCATCGCCCCTTTACAAAATTAATAATCTTTAGTGCGCATATAATATCAAAATAGGGCGTCGGTTGAGAAATCACTCACTCAAAATGAGTCATGCCAAAAGGTGTCATGACACGGCCATGTTTCTTATGGCTAGGAAACAAAATAGTGGCTTGGTTCTCAAAACTGAAGGGTTCAAAAACAAAGTCTTATCAAAGGGGGTTTCATTTCAACGGGATCATATGCAAAGGTTCCAATGTCAAAGTTAAAATAGTTAACGGTTCAAATATCAAAGGTTCAAAATATCAAAGGTAGCTTAGCAGGGTTCAAATGGATCATACTGACAGATCATTATAAGCAAGCAAGATAAAAGGCTCGAGAAAAGGTAGCTATCAACATAAAAAAACAAGTTAGAGAGGAATATTTCTTGGAGAAACTCTTAAGTAAGTCAGAATATCTGTAATTATTCCGAAGGCAAAAGCAAATTCAAAGAAAACACCACAGGTACTATCAAAATCACTCCCTCTGACCCGAACCTAAAGAAATGATGAACTCGGAATTTACAAACATCCATTTAAGTTATACTTTCCTATTTTTAGATACTTGCCATTTTTAGTAACTTTCCATGTTTTAGTAACTTTCCATTTTTAGTAACATTTCCATTTTAGTAACTTTCCTTTTTTAGTAACTTTCCAGTTCTGTAACTTTCCATAATTTAGTAACTTTCTCATTTTTAGTACTATTCATTATTTGTGATTTATTTAAGTATTTTTTATAGTACTAGGACTTAATATGCCAACCTTACAAGCTTAGGCGTTAAATATGACAACTTTCCATTATTTTGGGTTTATATGCAAAATTAAAAAATTTCAAGGTTAACGTTGTAAATAATCAAAGTTTCTTTATTTTATTACAGAATTATACCTTCATTTTTATGTATTCTACTAAGTCAAACGCTTAAATTTTACATAATTTACACTATTTTGTCTTTTGGTTTATTAATTACCGTAAACGTTATCTTTAATTATCCATAATTACAAAAAACAGCCCTTATAGATTCAACTATGACAAAATCTTACTTTATACTTAAAAATACTACACCAAAAACCTTATACTTTTCAGGAATTTAACTTTTAGGTCCCTATATTTTAATTAATTAATTTTCTAATTACATAATTATAAGTAATTAACCTCTTTTTTAATCCTAAATAATATCAAAATGACATTTTATACCCCCCAACTTATTTTATACAGAATATAATAAGTATAATAACATGTCTAAAATAGACCCCATAGTTTCAGAATTTACAAAACAAGTCCTTATACTCTTATATCACAATTCGGCTAACAAATTAATTCACAAAACCCTAATAAAATTTTCCCCACACATGAAAATATTATTTCCCAATCTTGCATTAATTACACCTGGAAAAAATAACAAAACCCTAACCCTAATTCATTTTAACCATTTTCTTTCCTTTTTCCCTTATTTTCGAATTCGGTAAACACAAATAAATCTCCAATAATTATTCGAATCATTTATAAATTATTCCAACAATTTTTCTGAGTTATATGAGATATGAAAAACCTTAGAAAAATATAAAATAAATTTTACAATTATTTTATATGCCGATTTCATTTTCATTTCTAAATTAGGGTTTTGAATATGTTTCAATTTATAAAATCAAAATAAAATGCTCATGGGACTCATTTTTACCAGGTAATATAACATATTAATATGATGAAACATAAGTTATAAAATTACCTTTGATGGCCCTTGATGATTTTATGATTTTATGCACCCGGTTGTGATTTTCGAACCCAAAACAATACCAAAAATCGAATCAAGCACTCCCCAAGCTTCCCACTATTTTTCCCACACTCCTTAACCTTCAATTAATCTTAGAAAAATCGCACAAGTCTTGGAAAATTCCTGTGTGCCGCCACTTAATTTATTTAGGGTTCGGTGGTATTTGTTTTGAAGAATTTACAAATGAAAAATGAAAAAAAGATATACACAACAATTTTGGCCGAGTCCTATGGGCTTTCAAAGAGTATTAATTCAGATTTTATCATTTACATAATTATTATATATTTATCCATATTTTATTTAATTAATTTTGTAATATATAAATTAATTAAATACATATATAAATTCGGCATATATACCTATAATAATTTTAATTAATTTCCTTGTATAACATAAAGTATTTCAACCTTACAAAAATTTTCATAATTATTTTCATAATTGCTAAATATTGTATTTTCATAATTTCTATAATTAAACTGAAATTTATTTAAACTTTTATAGATTTTCTTGCATTAGGGGTATTTTGGTAATTTCACATTTGTTGAGATTTTTAGGTTTTACATCTTTTCTCTCTTTTCAATATTGGACAAACATAAGGCTTTTAAATACTTCAGAAACGCTTTTTTCAAATGGCTATTTGAGTTGGTTGAATTTGAGTATAAGAATGATTAAAAAGTCATAACGTGAAGTACAATTGGGGGTTCAATAAGAGCGGTAGTTAAAAAGCCAAAAACTCGAAAAAATGGTATCGGTCCCTGGCGCGCTGACCACGCACTGACACACGGCTAACGCACCACACACGAATTCCATTTACCTACTTTTGGGTTCATGGCCTATAAATATCTCTTCTTGGCCTTTGTATTCCTTACCTCTTGCAAACATTCTTTCCTCTCTTTTCTCTTCTCCTATCCTCTAAGTCTAACATCTAAGTGTTCCAAACTTCTCATCTCATCATTCTATTGATGTGAACACATCTCCATAAGAGAGCAACACAAGTACCTAATCCATACTTGTGTGTTTTGTCGAGGGTCTTCTTTCTCATACCCTTTCTTTAGAATCGAGTCTCTAGGTTAGGTTAGGAATTGGTTCATCTATCTTCTTTCAATCAATCGAGTTGTAAAGGAAGTCTTGTATCCGTGGGATCAAGCCTAGATCATTAGGGATCTAGTTAGGGTTTGGTAAGCTTCCAAGGGGAAGTCTTAATTGGTTATAGGTTAAGTCGAATCACGGGTTCTTAGGGGTGGATTCCGAGGGCGGAATACCGTAGGTAGTAACTCTTCTTTGTGAGCGCCGATCTTTGTGCATATCGGTGGAGTTAAATTGTAATACGGTTTGTAGTCCACCATAAGGATTATACTAGTATAGCATAGGTGTCGTGGATTAGCAACTGGACATACAGAAGGATTAAACCCCCTTCCTGAACCAGTATATATCGTGGTGTCTTTCTCTCTCTCTCTATCTCTATCTACTTATTGATTCTTTGCTAAGTAGATCATTACACCACTCGGATCTTTCGAGACTTGAAGTTTTATAAACTTCAAAGAAGTCAAGAAAATCGTATTCACCTCCTCTAAGGTTCTACAATTGGTATCAGAGCAGTTTAATCAAGTTTTAAAGTACTAAAGCCTTCCCGAGAAGTCTCCTTAAGTTGAAAACTTCTTTTTTAAAATATATGAAATCCTTACTCTAGTTTTTGAAAAAGTAGAGTAAATATCCATGGCTCAAGAGAACTATGTTTAGGGGTGCTCTATGCAAAGACCACCTTTGCTAAAAGCCGATGGGTTTTGATTTTGGAATTCCCACTTTGAGACTTACGTCACGTCTAAAGAAATTAATTTATGGCAAGGCATACAAAACGGCGATTTCTATTTCGAAGTAGAATGTGGAAACTAGAAGGGGGGTTGAATAGTTTACTTGTAAATTTGCGTATTAAAACTTTGATTATAAAAATGTTGGATTCGAGTATATGTGAGATCAGCCAATAATATGGACACACACTATATCTATTTACTAACAATCAGAAACATAATACGAATAGTAAATACGAAGTATAAATGAAAGACAAAAGATAAGAAATAGAACAATCAAACTACAACACCGAGATCAATAGCGGTTCGGCTACGAAGCTCTTCTTTGCCCTACTCCACTCCTCGAGTATCCGACTCGTGATTTCACTATGTCAACAAGCTCCCTTTAGGTGGAGAAAACCGTTACACATCGCTTATCCTGATTTCCGACACTAAGCTAAATGTCGAGTCCTAATCTTAGCTAGAACCAATCTACCACTTCACTAATGTATTTTAAGACCTAAAATACTAACTGACACACAATCAACACTTCCGGATTTATACACTATCCAGATCTACACAACTACACAAGAATGAAAATGTAGAGGTTAAATCTTATAAGAAGATAAAAGAATCACTAATCTACAACACTTCATTTCTTGGCGAATACGAGTGTTCTTCTCTTGCAATTGATAAAAGGAGGAAAAGAGATTGGAACACTTAAAACAAGATTAAGCAAGTTAGTGATCAATGATTTTAGAGAGAAGTAGAAGATTTTAGAGAGAGAAAGAATACAAAAAATGTGTGCAAAGAGGTTGAAAATCTGTCAGGGAATAGTGCAGTATTTATAGGCAAGAGAGAATAACGTCTCATGTGGGCGGTCTCACAGATATATCTGGGGGCCGTTCTACCTATCAGGGGGCCGCCCCTAGGTAGACGCTCCTCTTTTTATCTTTTAGTGGAGAAATGTTTATCTGGTCCAGATTAATCTGTTTTGAGCGAAAAAACCAGCTTTTGAATTTATATATTTAAATTAAACATTTCTTTAATTAATAAAAATATTTTGTATATTTTTATTTTTATAAAAAAAGTTTTATTACATTTGAAAAATATAATGTTTAAGACAAAAAGATTATCTTTGATCACTAATCATGTTTAATGATTTGTTTATACATACCTTAAGTGATTTACGTCGAAATGGAAGTTTACGACTAATAACGTGTATACGTTTATTTTTATCGTAGAATTTTTTTACATTTTGTCATCTTCAAAACGTAGAGAGGTCGAAAAATATAAATAACGTTTTAGACATTATTTGTATTAACAATCTCTCCCTTTTTGATGATGATAAAATATAAACTCATTTTACATAAAAATAAAGTTTACAAGTTATTAATGAGTTTTAATCCTTTTCTCCCTTTTTTTGTCGAATCAAAGATGTAAGTCGTCGAGTAGAGATGAGAAAAAAGTCAACGATGCTAAATCTCCCCTTGATGTATACTCCCCCTCGTTTGGGGTATCAAGGGATCGAGCTATGGTAATTTTCTACAAAAACAAGTTAGAAAGACGAGTGCAATATATATTTCGAACTTGTAGCAATATTATGACAAATATATAAAGATGGCCAAAAATAATAGAAGTAGCCAACATAAATAATAAATCAAATCACCCATCATACTAAATAAAATAAAATAAACCCATTCATTCATGATATTAATTGAGATTCATAAATAAAAGCATAAATGTTACAAAACTAAAATTAAAATGATAAACATAATTACAATAATATTCTAAAAATCACATAAGGCCTAGGTGATTCTTGATTCATAGAGGATGTCTTAGACAAAAGGTAATGTGAAAATTTATATAGAAACATCAAGGATGTTTAATGGTGAGGTAGAGAAGGTGAGGCGATAACTAAAGTAAGAAGATATTCAATGTGAGAAAACATAAAATGCATTTCATCCCTAAGAGAAGGAGGAGATTGCGGTTGTGGAAGCAACATAGGCAATGTGCTCCATGATAGTCACGAACATTGAAATAGATAGGATGGCCGATGAGAGGTGGTTGAGGCGGTGGAGGTGGTAAAGGTGGTGATGGAGTTTCAAACTTGTTATCAAGTGGTGTGATAGGTGAAATAAAAAGGGTAATATGCAAAGAAAAGGATTGTTTGGTTGAGGAGAAGGTATGTTTCTTGAAGAAGGAGGTGAAGAATGTGGTTTTGATTCAAAAGAAGATGAGATGGTTCCAAAAGTAGAAGATGTTTCTTTGGTTGATGGAGTTTTTGATGGTGCATTAGGTGGTTATGGAGATGAGGATTTTGCTATAGGAGAAAGGGTATGAGTTTCATCATCTTCTTTGGTTAAATCCAAAAAGAGTTTTCTTGATGGATTGATAGTTAGTTTGATCTTCTTAGTAGGATTAGATGAAGAAGCTTGTGTAGAGGCCACGGGGAAATAAGAAGAAGAGGAGAAGTAAGATGAAGATGATGAGGAGAATGAGAAGGATGATTATTTAATCAAGATGAGGTGGATTAATTTGGTAAAGCATGGGTATAGAGAATTTTGATTCTAAAGTATGTTTAGCAAAATGCAAAAAGATAGCTCGTTCTAAAAGAGGGTTGGTCAACTGTACAAAAACTCTGGAGAAAACAGTAAAAATCTCGTGACTACTGGAGGTGGTCTCGTAAATAAAGGGCGGTCCTAGATATATTTGGGTGCCGCCTAATATTTATGGGGGTCGTTTTCTAGAAGTTATGAGTTTTTCCTAGTTTTTCCAGATTTTCAAACCTGTGTAGAAAAAGGGTAGTCTAGAAATGCCCTTTTGCAGCCAATCATATTTCCTCAAGAATCAACTAAGGCAGCAAACTTCCAAGTATATTAAGCTAGCTAATCTAAATCCTAGTGGGGAATAAAGTATAAGCATATAGGAGAAAATAGCTATGCATGCATGACAACTTCCTTATAACTATATATAAGATATAATATATATATATATACATACATATATATATATATATATATCAAGATCAAGAGGCATTATATTTCAAATAACATGCAAGTATGTTCGAGGATGATAAAATTGAACGATCATCCAAGTCAAACCACTTTGCCAAAGCTAAATACCAAGTAGCCTACCAAATAACGTTATATCTAAGTACCAAAGCATAGTAAATACCAACATACTTCCAACAAGTTTAAATAAGTACTAGTTATATATAAAATTGTTTTTAGCAATTCACCAAATTGCTCACTTCTTCTTTCCCTTCTACAAGTTCTTGATGCGCTTCCCGATTGACCTTAACCCGCTCCGGTGCTCATCTCGTAGTTGGACTTGATGGTTTAAAATTTTAGTTTGGCAAGTGAACAAGGCTTCTATATTTTGATCATTATGAAGTAGGTTTGAGAAACCTTATGGAACATCATTTGAAACCTTGTGGAACATCATTTGACAACAAATTGACAAAAAGAGTGGGAGAAGGAGTGCTTGCACGAGAGGTACCTTCATCATTCTCATCATCATCTTCATCAACGTAATGAGAGGATGATGGATGATCGAAGGCGGAGGAAGAGGAAGCAGAAGTGGAAGGACGACCTCTTTTCGTGCCTTAATCCTTTCACGTCTTTCACTCATAGTGAGGAGCAAGAGGATAAATGACACGATCGTATAACACATATCGATCATTTGACAACTCATGATAATTTGACATGACATGATTAAACAAGCGAGACAATAACATACCGTAGGGTAGGATTAACCTAGCTTGTTTTGTGACCAACTCTTTTCGTTTTGCAACGAAGAATGCAAGATTGTATTTCGTAGAGGTCGCAATACAATAGAGCATATGCCAAACGCATTTCGATACATGATCCCGATATCCACCAAGGCAAAAGATATTTTCACGAATTATGTCGACCCAAATCTTCCTAATCGGTGTTATGTCGTGAGTTCAAATTTGATTTTCTTTGACATCAATGGTTTGACTATGACGGTTACGAGTTAAGGGTTCCTCCCTTTTAACTTGAACATAGAGTTTTATGTCATCGGGAGTAGGAGGGGTAGTTTGATAAAGACCGCTCGAGGGAACACTAAACTCCAAGTTGTCAAGTGACCACTTTTTGGCGAAAGAACATTGACCTTTGATAGGAATTCAAAGAATTTGATCGAGTTGTTCAAGAGTAAGAGAAAAGGATTTGTTTTGGATGACGAACTCGACTAACATTTTACCTTTCGAATTATAGTCAAGACGGAATTGACTATAGAACTCAAGAATAAACCAAGGAACAATTTGCTCACTTATTGTGAGAAGACAGTTGAACCCAATCGTCCCAAACATGGTATTTAGATACACTAAATTATCAAAGTTGGGATCCACAACCCGACCCTCATGAATGTGACGGTTTTCAATAAATTTGAATCTATATCTTAAAGGTGGAGTAAATTCATTGGAAATTTTAGAATATAGTTACGAGTATTTTTGTGGTCAGATACAGTCTCACGAGGCATTATGACATGTACAAATAAAATTTAATATATATATATAATTTTATCATTGTGAAATCGTATTGAAATAAAATTTATGCCTAGTGTGTGCCTATATGCAACAAATGTGGAGTGGTAGTTAACTTGACTCTAAGCAAAAATTTATGAGTTAACCTAAACACTTCTTAATTTAGTTTTCCTCAATCAAACATGTCGAAAATATATATTGACTATATATCTCGATCGATGGTCATGAGATCATTATGCATGAGTGCAAAAAACGTTTTTGGAATTTATTAACAATACATTAAAACATATTTTTGATGTTCCTAACGTGAGAAATTTTTGAAAATAAATTGGGGTTTTTTTCATGAAGAAGAATTTTTCAAGCACACTCAGTTATGTAAATCCTACGTCTACGGGAAGCATAATAGTAATACATTGTGTTATTCTAGTCTTAACTGAATAATAACACTCGAAAAAGTAAAAACCCCCAATTTTGATTTTAAGTTCAATTGAATCCTAGACTCAGATTAAGAAGAAACATGATGAAATAACTTACAATTAATGATGTTAAGGATGATAATTGATATTGATTGCATCTTCAATTTGTGTTTTAATGGTCGATTTTGAAGTTTGGTGGGTTATGTGTTTGTTCGTCGCATGTGGGAGAGACAATGGGTGTTTGGTTTTTGTGTTTTAAAAAAATGGTCTGACATATACTTGTCGTTATGTCGGCGGTCCCATAAATATATGGGGGCTGCCTGATTTAATTAGGGAAAAGCCTGATTTATGGGGGCCGCCTCCAGGAGAGGGTTTTTGGACTAGATTTTTGACAAATTTTTTTCAAAAGGAGTGACATTTTAATTTGAATTTTGCTAATTAAAAATGCTTAAAATAATTCGAATGATGTAATTAAGTTGTCACGACACGGAATGAAACATAGACTAGAATCGAGACTAGAAGAAAAGAAGAGACCGATTTACAGAATGTGTTCCATCATTCCTAAACCAAGACGAAGATAATTAAAGGATTCGCTTTTAAGGGGTTTAGTGAGAATGCCAGCAATGTTATCTTATAACAAGAATTTTTCAATGGAGATGTTTCCTTTTTGGACATTGTCCCAAAGGAAATGATGACGTATTTCGATGTGTTTCCTCCGCGGGTGTTGCACCAGGTTTTTGCTTAGGTCAATCGCGCCTTTGTGGTCGCACATGATCGGAAC
>BQNB010034776.1:0-51358 GCA_026074375.1 Tanacetum coccineum
AGGAATGAAAGTGGAAATCCAACTAAAGGGAAAGATAGTGAGGTTCCAAGTACAGAGGAGCCAAGAATTAATCAAGAGATGCATGATAATATTAACAACACTAACAATATTAATACTGCTAGTGATGGAAACAACACTAGCAATGTTAATGTTGTTAGTTCAACTGTTAATGCCGCTGTCACAGAAGTTAATGTTGTTGATCCAAAAACAAGCATTGAACTTCTAAATGATCCAAATGCGCCTGAATTTAAAGATATTGTTTATTCAGATGATGATGAATATGTTAGTACATAGGTTGACATGAACAATTTAGATGCATTTATGCCTATCAGTCCTATTTCAACTACAAGAATACACAAAGATCATCCAGTTGAACAAATTATTGGAGACTTGTATTCAACACCTCAAACAAGAAGAATGACAAAGAATTTAAAAGAACATGGTTTGTTTAGTTCAGTTCAGCAAAGAATAAACCATAAAGACTTTCAAAATTGCTTGTTTGCTTGCTTTTTATCATAAAAAGAACCCAAAAAGGTAATTCATGCATTAAAGGATCCAAGATGGATAGAAGCTATGCATGATGAGCTACTGTAATTCAAATTACAAAAGGTTTGGACTCTGGTGGATTTACCAAATGGAAAAAATGGCTATTGGGACTAAATGGGTTTACGGGAATAAGAAGGATGAAAGAGGTATTGTGATTAAGAATAAAGCAAGATTGGTTGCACAAGGATACACACAAGAAAAAGGAATAGACTATGATGAGGTTTTTGCTCCTGTTTCCAGAATTGAAGCAATTAGGTTATTCTTAGATGGATGTCAAGAGTGCTTTTCTTTATGGAAAGATTAAAGAGGAACTCTATGTTTGTCAACCACTAGGATTTAAAGATCCAGACTTCCCTAACAGAGTATACAAAGTAGAAAAGGCAATTTATAAATTGCACCAAGCTCCTAGAGCTTGTATGAAACCTTGTCAACTTATTTGTTGGACAATGGGTTTCAAAGAGGAAAGATAGACAAGACCTTGTTTATCAGAAGAGTCAAAGGTGATATTTTGTTAGTTCAAGTGTATGTTGATGATATCATTTTTGGTTCTACCAAGAAGTCATTATGCACAGAGTTTGAGAAGATGACGCATAAGAAGTTTCAAATAAGCTCTATGGGTGAACTCACATTCTTTCTAGGACTACAAGTGAAGCAGAAGGATGATGGGATTTTTATTAGTCATGACAAGCATGTGACTGAGATTTTGAAGAAAATTGGTTTTACTGATGTCAAGACAGCAAGCACACCTATGGAAACCCATAAGCCTTTGCTCAAAGATGCAGATGGTGAAGATGTAGATGAACACTTGTATAGATCTATGATTAGATCACTAATGTATCTTACTTCTTTGAGACCTGATATTATGTTTGTAGTGTGTGTATGTACAAGATACCAAGTCAACCCAAAAGTTTCATATCTTCATGCTGTGAAAAGGATTTTTAGATACTTAAAAGGTCAACCTAAATTGGGCCTTTAGTATCCAAAAGATTCTCCTTTTGATTTGGTAGCATACACTGATAGTGATTATGCTAGATCAAGTTTAGATAGGAAATCCACAATAGGAGGTTCTTAATTCCTAGGGTGCAGATTGATCTCATGGTAATGTAAGAAGCAGACCGTGGTTGCTAATTCAACAACTGAAGCTGAGTATATAGCTGCTTCCAATTGATGTGGACATGTGCTTTGGATTCAAAATCAATTGCTGGATTATAGATATAACTTTATGCAGATTAAGATTCATATTGATAATGAGAGTACTATCTGCATAGTTAAGAACCTTGTTTTTCACTCAAAGACAAAGCACATTAAGATTAGGTACCACTTTATCAGAGATTCTTATAAGAAGAATCTTATCCAGATGATCAAGATTCACACAGATTAGAATGTTGCAGATTTGCTCACAAAAGCATTTGATGATTAAATTTCTTCTATATAATTTACAATTTGTTTATTAAAAAAATTTATAATTAAAAAAAATTATTAAAAAAAATTAAAATTACATTTATTATATAAAAATAAGATTAGGCACCACTTTATTAGAGATTCCAGTAAGAAGAAGCTTATCCAGATGATCAAGATTCCACAGAATTTAGAAGGTGTTGCAGATTGCTCACAAAAGCATTTGAAAGTTAGCAATCTTCAATATCTGATTGCAAGTATTGAATGATTAACCTTGAAGTATTGATTGAGGGGAGGTTTAATTGTGTTATATGCAGCGCAATTATACAAATATGATAAATTGGAATGGATATTGCAAAAAAGCTACTAGGATGGATATTTGAGGTACGTGCTGCGGTAACTTCATGTTTTGCTGTGAAGTATAATTAGTGTTGCTAGTTTATTTCTTAATATTGTTAATTAATACTTGTTAGTTATACTTATACTGTTAAGAATAATTTAATACTGTAAGAATTGAGAGAATAAGTGAGAATAAAAACAAAAAGAGAGATGTGTGAAAAATAAATAACAGATAAGTAAATACAAAAAAAAAAGTACTCGGACGTGACAAAAAATTGAGAGAGGAATGTAGTGAGCATAGAAAAATAGATAGAGAGATTTGTAGTGTTGTGAAATAAACAAACCAAAGACAAAGAGGAATTGCTGTGGAGCTGAAAAAGAGAATTAATAGAGGAAATAAAATAAGTCTTCATAGAGAATTTGTAGTTAATATAATTTATTTGAATGATGGATAATGTGGATTAGAAGAAAAATTGGCAGTTAATGTTGGTAATTCAAAGTTAATGCTGCTAAGCATAAGCTTACTGCTATAGAGAAAAAGTTAATGCGCTGCTAGGCATAACATACTACTGTAGTTGTAAGTTATGCTACCCAGGCTTAATCTACTGCTGACGTTACTTCCTTGCTGGGTTACTTACTAACTGCTAGTTTGATAGTCTTATGAGAGTTAGCAGAGATAGCTTACAACTTGCTGTCTAAAGTGTGAACTGTTTAATGCTATTGAGGGTTATTTCTCATATAATACTTCTGAATTAATGGGTTTCAATCACCTCATATCAATCGGATTTTAGATTACTTTACAATATAACTCTCTAAACATTAACCCTAACTTGAATTATGATATGTCTTCTACACTAAGACCCAACACAATGTCCGAGATCTAAGTTTGTTTGAATATTCACAATTGAGTTGCGTTTAAGAGAAACTCATGAAAGTGAAGGTTTGAGGGAGTAGTGATTTTCTGAATGAAACCTATCAAGATATTGCCCTTGAGAACCCGTCAATCCTCTAATCTATTTGTTCATTGTATTAAACAGGTCCCTAGGGATCACTTGTAAAAGCAAAACGTCGGTTAATGGGGAAGTAAAATTGTAAGCCCAAGTGGATTAGAAGAAGTGATTTTTAACTTGAATTTCACAATTTGGAAGATATTCAATGGAAGATTGCTATGCGTGTTGATTGTCTGCAAAAGAGCTGCAATTTTTAAATAGCTTGACTTACGGGTATGAAAAACTTCTTCAGAAGCTTACAATGTTTACATAAAGCATGGCATTCTTTTCTCCTAAATGTGAAGTTTTAATCATTACCCCCATGTGTATAGTTGCATGCTAAGTGCTTTAAGGGACTATGCTGGAAACAATTTAGTAAGGTGTGTTTGTGTGTGCCTCTGCAATTATTTTCTTAGCCAACAAACAAAAAATTTAAACTTAGTCCAAGTTTATCTTTGATAATAATGGTTAAAGAATGTTTGATAGAATGGTAAATTTAAGAATGTTGATAGTATGGTACAATTCTGGATGTATCCAAGATTCATACAAGTATTTATGTATAAACAAGTTAGGGATATGTCACATCATAAAAGGATTTTTGTTACCCCCTCTTATACTAATAAGATATCTGGGAACATGAAGAGGGAATGGAAAGGATTTTCTGGAAGAGTTACCCCTTTATTTCAAACTATGATGGTTCAAGCTCATGAAGAAATGGGTGAAGGTTCAGAAATACCAACTGATCTCTATCACACACCCATCATTCAACCATCAACATCACAACCTTAAAAGAAACAATCTAGGAGAAAACATAGAAAAGACACTAAGATTCCTCAATCTAGTGATCCTACAGAGCATATAGCAGATGGGGTTGCCAATGAGGAAGTTGTACCTACACAGTACAATGACCAACCTCTCTCAAGAGTTAACACACTTAGAAGTGGGGAGGACAGACTATCACTTAAGGAATTGATGGACTTTTGTACAAAACTATCTGATAGAGTTCTTGAGTTAGAAACAACAAAGACTGCTCAAGCAAAGGAGATTACTAGTTTGAAGAAGAGAGTCAAGAAGATGGAAAGGAAAAGGAAGTCAAAAAATCCAGGGATGATAAGATTATTCAAGATTGATAGATCTGCACAAGTTATTTCCTCTGAAGATGAAGGTTTGGGTGATCAGGAGGATGCATCCAAACAGGGGAGGAAAATAGCTGATATTGATTCTGATGTAGAGGTTACATTGATTGATGAGATTCAGGGGAGGAATGATGATAACCTAATGTTTGATACATGTATTTTAGATGAGCAAGAAGTTGAGGTTAAAAAGGTAGTTAGTACTGCTGAAGTTACTACTGAAAGTGCTACAACAACAACTGTTGATGAATTGACCCTGGCTTAGACTTTAATAGAGATCAAAGCTGTAAAACCTAAAGTTAGAGGGGTTATGATTCAAGAGCCAAGCGAATTTACAACAAGTACTACAACAACAACACCAGCTGAATCAAAACCTTAACAGGACAAAGGCAAGGCAAAAATGATTGAGTCTGAAGAACCTTTGAAGATAAAGCCAAAAGCTCAAGTCCTCTTTGATGAACAAGAAGCTATAAGGCTACAAGCTCAATTTGATGAGGAAGAGAGGATTGCAAGAGAAAAGGAAGAAGCTAATGCTGCCTTAATTGCACAATGGAATGATATTCAGGATAAGGTAGAAACTAACTATGAATTGGCTCAAAGGCTGCAAGTAGAGGAATAAGAAGAGTTGACAATTAAAGAAAAGTCTAAGCTGTTTCAACAACTATTGGAAAAAAAGGAGGAAGCACTTTGCAGCTAAGAGAGCAGAAGAAAGGAGAAGTAAACCACCTAGCAAAGCTCAACAAAGAAGTATCATGACTACTTACCTGAAAAACATGGCAGGATGGAAGCCCAAAGATTTGAAAAATAAGTCCTTTGCCAGTGTTCAAGAATTATTTGAGAATGCTATGAAAAGGGTAAATACATTTGTAGACATGGTAAGTATGGTAAAGGCAGTGAGATAAGAGAAGAAGAAAGCAGTTCTAAAAGAGCATGTGATGAGCTAGAACAAGAGCCTACAAAGAAGCAAAAGGTGGATGATGATAAAGAGAGATAAGATCCTCAACAATGCTTTGAGTTGGTTACTTAAGACACATTGTTGCAATTAATGTATTTACCCGAGCTACCAAGCCTGAACCTATTGTAAATTTCAGATTTATGAAAAGGAAGGAAATGGTATTATTGAAATAATGAGAGCTGATTGGGAAGTGCCAACGAATACTTATTGTTTAGTCAACTGCTCAAAGAGTTTGACAAAAAAGACTTGGAAAATCTATGGAAGTTGGTTAAAGCAAAGCATAGGAATACAAGGCCAGAAGAAGGCTATGAAAGAGTGCTATGGGGAGATCTAAAGACCTATCGTTTGAAACATATATAGAAGACTAATATGGACGAGAATATTTACAAGGGAAACGAAGTATTGCTTTGGTAGCTATTATTGACTTATGTTATGGAGTACACTTTGTAAGGTTTGAAGATATGCATGTCTATATGCTAGTAGAGAAGAGATATCCACTTACACCTACAAAACAATCACTGATACGCTGAATAAGAAGTTGAAATCTGACTATTGGATGAAATGTGTTATTAGCTTCTTAAGCTTAGGACAAAATCTCAAGAATCCTGGAAGTGTTTGAAAGCATCCTCCTGGTAATGGTGAAGACTTTTAATGAAGAAAGTTGATGATTTTGAAGATAAATATCAAGTTTAAGGGAGGATTGTTGGGATTAAAAGCTTCATAAAGCTGTTTGGAATTACTGCTGCTCTTATCAAAGTTAGTGTTGCTCAAGAAGAAAGGTTTATGTTACTACTGTTAGCAAAAAGATTGTGAAAAATACGCTAAGTAGTTAGTACTGCCAGTATAAACTTAGTATTGCTAGTGTAACTTAGAACTGCTAGTATATGTTAGTACTGGTAGAGTAAAGTTACAGTATGCTTAGAGTAAAGTTAGAACTGCTAGTGGAGAATAAAGAAAATATTCTAAGTAGTTACTACTGCTTATACATAGTTAATGCTGCTGGTGTATAAGTTACTGCTGCTAGTGTTCAGAGTTAATGATGCTGGTACAAAGTTACAATTACTGGCAAAGTTACAACTGCTGACAAAGTTACAACTGCTAACAGAGTTACAACTGCTAACAGAGTTACAACTGCTAATGGATAAAGATTGATTGAAGATAAAGATTGCTTATGTGATATGTATGAGATATTTTTGTAAAAGATACGTATAAGTTATTTTTTTAGAAGATCATGGTAACTTAAGAAAATATTGTAAGCCAGTTAGGACTCCTTGGTGTATAAAAGGAGGTCCTAGGGCATATACATTGATATCTTTTCATTGTTCTGTCAATCTATTCGCAACTTCAAGGTTATGTAACCCTAACACTATTAAGAGTGTTTGTATTATATTGAGGCTGAAAGTTTGATAAATTGTTTTGTTATTGATCTTATTTATTACTGTTTCATTGAAATTCTTCTTAGTATCATTGACTAGATTCCGCATAGTCTTTGATGATCACAATTAAAGTTTCTATCATAGTTGTTTTGAATTTATTCAATACAAATTAGGCTTATACAAGCTAAGCAAGATCTATTCTATTAGGATTAACACATCTATCTCTTCATAGTTTGTAAGATAGGATATGTTCCATGTCATGTGCCTTGAGCATCCACTATCAATCACTCCTTGATCCTGTAAATCCATTTGTGGATTGCCCTGCACATTAGATAAGAAAATCAGTTTCTTTTGGGGACCTAAGCCATCACTGACTTAGATCTGCCTTGTGCATCAATATAATAAAACTTTTTTAGGGTGATTGATGCACTGTTGTGTTTAGAAACATGGTCTAAAACTTTAGTCTTTGGTTTCCAAACCCAACAAGCTGAGGCCTTAACAACAATAAAAAATATTTCAACCTAACAGTTTAACTACTGCTTTTAGGTCTAGCAGTATTAATTTATTTACCATAAACAATTATTAAACCTTTGATCAATATTACTGTTCTTGGAAAGTTGTGTTCTTATGAATGTGCCTTTAACAGTGATTGTGTGTTTTAGAAAAATATGGACTTTGGTCTAGCAGATTATTATTGTTTTTGAATGTGAGCTAGTATTAAACTTATCTTGCAAGTTATTAACTGATACTAATAACCAGACTTCTTTAGTACCGCTCTTGGAATAGTTCATTTTAGCACTATGGGGTGAGTATTTTAGCATAAGTTTTGATGATTCACGCTTTGTAGCATTGTGCCAATACAGGTTTTACCCATCCTTGATTTTGAAACAGTTTTTGATGGTAATTGCCAATACAACTTGCAGATGGATCAAAAGTTCCAACACATAAAACAGGATTATTAAAATCTCAAAATTCCTCCTTAGTTTTTCTGGACATCATATTATTCTAATTATTTGATTGCCTCTTGGACTGTGATGTGTTTTGCCTATGTTGATCAACTTGTTTAACAATTATCCTAGTAGAATTTTCTTGTAGTTTAGATTTGTTAAAACGCTTTTTAACAATACTACGGCCTAACTGTGTTCTTTTCAATTTTAGGCTGAGTGTACAACCATCTCTTCCTCATCATCTGACACCCATTCTTCTAATAATTGGGGCTTCTTCATTACTTCTAATACCTTTAGGCTCTTCTTCACTACACATAGCTTTACAGTTCTCAACTACAGGCTCATTAACCAACTCATCTAAACCAGTAAAAGACAAATCAGGTGTTGTAGGCATGAAATTTCCTATGTAGGGAGGTGGAACTGCATTATATTTTTCATAGCCTAAACCTTTCTTGCAATTATCAACAATCTGACACTCTATGAGCTTGTTTAAACTTTTAGATGCATTTTCAAATTTATCTACATTAAATTTAATGCTATCTTTTTCTTTTTGAATTTTTTCAAGCTTCTTCCTAATCTCTCTAATAGTTATTTCTCCTACTTGAATATCCTATTTTAAGCCATTAATGTTTTCTACATAAACAGACTCATTCTTTTTTTAAAATTTAAGTTTTTCTTCCATTGATTCTAAACCTGTTTTATAACCTAAAACCATTAAACTAGATTTCTCTAAATCTCTTAATAGTTTATCATTTTGAGATTTAAGTAATTTAACAGTTCCATCAAAGATTTTAAACAATTTGAATTATTAGATACCTTTGAGTCAGAACTTGAAGATGAGTAAGCCATGAGTGCATAATTAGGCCCTTCCTCTGCCTGATCAATCTAGTCATATCCACCAAGTCTATCACATGATACCAAAGCTATAGAAGTAGATGTTTTCACAGGCACACTTCTTCTTTCCTTGTTCTTGTTGTTTTGATTTCTTGGAGCTCTGGACTTCCTAGAAAAATGTCCCTTCTTGTGGCAGTTGTAGCACTCCACTTTAGACTTATCAAAACCAATAGTCTCATTGCTATTAACAATAAGCTTCCTTCCTGTATTCTTCAAAAGCCTTCTATCCCTCATAGTCAACATGGCTATTTGCCATCTCAAATCCATCACTTCTATGTCATCAGGATGGATTTGTTGCAAGTCCTCATGTGCAAGTTGAGGACTAATTGGTTGACTAGCAAAGAATGAACAAATAACATCATCACTCAAGTTATCAATATTTGTAGAGTAAGTAGTATTACTTGGTGTGATTAGTTGTAGTAACTCATATGAGCAGCATTAAACTGCTTCATTTAGAGTTGCTAGTGTTGTTATTGAATGAGGGACACAAAAGCATGTTCTGTGTGCTTAAACTTGAGCTAGACATCCCTTTGGACTTATGGTTCAACCACACTTGAGGTTGTTTTAGGATCCATCCCATGTCTTTGTTTTCTACTCAGCTTTATTCCACCATACAACAACATGTGTGTTCATAAGGTGAAAAGCTTTCTTAATAAACTTTTGATTAACATCTTCTTTTGAATGTTTTTCATCTAAAAGCTCCACAGACCTCACAAGGATTTTAAAGCCTATTCAAGGTTTTTGATCAAAGCATCTCTGAGTTAGAGCGTGGAGTGTTTTCATTATTGTGATTTCAAGAGATTTCTTGAGTTTCTTTAGTAGCTGCATTTCTATCAAATCTATTTTCTTACTAGGCTTCCAGCAACTGACTTTATCATCCTTTATAGAGTTAAACTTTAATAAGGTTCTTGGGAAATTGCCCATCATTAAAAAAGTACTCTAGCCTTCACTCTCTAACTCTTCTCTATGCCTTATTTTTAGCAGATGTAATAGGCTATTACACTTTTCAAACACCTGCCACCAACTACTGTTTTTGGCAAGGTTTGCATCATTTTCTATGACTTCCCATAATGCATAAGTCTATCATTTAGATGTAGTTGTTCAATCCAGGTCCTCCATAATTTAACTCACCCCGGTTTGAGGCATGGGAAACTTTGGAGGCAGCCACATGTGTGCAGATTCTTGATCATTTTTTCTAGCCAACGTTCTCAATAGCAACAAGCTCTGATACCACTTGTTGGTCCACTTCAATAGATCGAATTCTTTAAGCTTCTATAAGGATTAGTTATAATTAAATAATCTAACACAAAATTAATAGTAGAAACTGTGTTTGAATGTATTAAAGTTTATTGCGGAATCTAATCTTTATATTAATGAAGAAATATCATGGAACAGTTAAATTATTTGAACATATAATTCAACAAACAAAAAGCTCCAATTATTATTATTACTTGATATGCTCTCAAAGTATAGGGTTAAAAAGAACTTTGTGAAAGCTTTAGATAATGCTATGGTATGGATTCTTATTCAAAACTCTCTATGGCCCTAGAATCCTCCTTTTATACACTAAGGAGTTCCCTTAACGGCTACAATACTTTCCTAAGAATATACAATTCATTTTAAACAATTAAGTGAGTTATTTTCAGTTTGACACATATAACTATTGTAATATCAATGTAAAGTAGAACTTAACTCAGCACGAGTTTAAACTTCTTTACTTGGCAGCATTAAATACTTCAGAAGCAATTAATACTGGTTAGTATTATTGTATCTGCTTGTCATAGCAGTAGATAATATTAGCAGTTTTCTTCTAAGTCTTGAGCAACACTATATGCACTAGCAGTTTAGTACTTTATACTGGCAGTATACATGTGTATAGCTTAGTAACATTTGAATTGTTTTTCTCTAATGTTCTTGAGTAGTTAACCACAACTATAGCAACATTAACTCAGCATTAACTCTGATATGAGCAGCAGTAATACTAGCAGCATTAAGAAGGCTTTTAATCCCAACATGGTTCATTGATTTTGCACCGAATTATAAGATAAATAAACAACACTCACATTATCACAATACACAAGAGTAGCGGTCAGTAATGGTGTGTTGTTCCTATAGAAGATTGTGTAGCCATGTTGTCTCAACAACATCGTTAGCAACGCCCTGATATTCAACTTCAGCAATAGAACGTGAAATAGAATGTCATCATTTAAAAGAACATGATACAAGATTGTTGCCCAAAAATATAGAATACCTAGATGTAGATCAGCGAGCAGCAGGGTAACCAACCCAATCAGCGTCAGAGTAAGCCATAAGAGAATATCCTAATGATGCAAATAACTATAAACCAAACTCTAAAGTACCTTGGCATTAACGAAAAATCCTCTTGAGAGCAGCAAAGTGAGGCCCCCAAGGATCATGCATATATAAACAAATCTGGTGTACATCATAAGACGAATCAGGTTGAGTGAATGTAAGATCATGTGGGCCACCTGCAAGACTTCGATACAAAGTAGAATTGGAAATGGGAGTCCAGTCAGGACCAAGCTTGGACTCAGTGTCAACATGAATGGGTAGGATTGCAGTTGAGCATACTTGCTCATTCAAGAAACTCCATAGAATATTTATTCTATGAGAGAAACATCCATATACTATCACGTGTAACAGAGATCCCCAAGAAATAATTAAAGGGACCAAAATATGTCATGTCAAACTCCCTGCGTAAAGATTATATAATATTCTAAAGAAAAGTTGTAGAAGAAGTTTTGAGAACAATATCATCCATAAAAAATCAATAAATGTGTTGTGTGAATACCGAAACTGTAAATAAATAAAGAGGAATCACATCCACTAAGAGAAAATACAACTCGGGTAGCATAATAAGTAAATCGATGAAACCAAGCACGAGGGCCCGTTTCAACCCATATAAAGACCTCTAAAGGCAACATACATGATAATGATACCGAGGATCCACAAAACCTGGAGGTTGATGTATATACATAGTCTCTGATAAATCACCATCAAGAAAGGTCTTCTTGATATCCAGCAGAAGAACATGCCAATGTATGATCAATGCAAGACTAAAAATGGTACATATGGTGGTCGGCTTGACAACCAGGCTGAAAGTCCCATCACAGTCAATGCCAAGCTATTGATTACTACCGTTGGCAACCAGTTAGTCTTTATACTGACTCAATGAACCATCGGCATGGAATTTATGCCGAAATAACCATAAACATCGCACAATATCAGCACTAGGAGGTCTTGGAACGAGAACCCAAGTTCCATATTCAATTAAAGCATTGTATTCATCACACATAGCATCCTGCGAATGCGGATTAGATAAAGAATGAGATAGGGATTTTGAAAGAGCGGAGATATGGGAAACATGAAGGTATAGATGTTGAATGGTCTTACGTATGCCATTCTGATTTTGAGTGACCATATTGTGAGTCCGAGATGGTGGATTACTAGTGACGGGTTGATGGGTGGTATGGGTTTGGGTTTTGATTGGAACAGGGCCGCATAGTGGGCTTAGTTCTCGGTCGTAGGTGTTAAATTGGATACATGTTGCGTCTGTCCCGTGGGTAGTGTTGGGTGATAGGTAGATTAGGCCGAGGTAAATGGAGAGAAACCAGGTGGTGGGCTACTAGATGGTCATGAGTCACTAGACTGGGTATGGGTTGGTATTTAAGGTGTTAATGGTTTTATTATATTTCTTGTATTATTATTTAGTACATTTTTGTGCTATTTTGCTTCCATTTGGATTTACGCATTGGTATTAGTTTTCTTGTAGCTATACATGTTGGTGTACATTGAATGGTGCCAGGATTATACATGGCTACAATGAAAGCACTTTAATTCCGGATTAGTTGAATGCTATACCGAAGGTGATGATGAGCTGCTAGTGGGTGTTGCTCGAGGAAGAATACTTGGATCATGTGTCTGGACCTGCTATACATTGATCATACCGAGCAAATTCATGGGAGTTTTTTCTTCCATTTCTAACCCTTCTACTTCTATATTAGATGCTTAATTTGACTCAAGTAGCGGGAATGGATTAGAAATAGACACCCATTTAATTATATCCGCCTTTATTTTTCTAGTTTTTATTACTAAAATTTTGACATGTTTTTCATTACTTAACTAGTTTAATCTTAACCGAGCACACCTACCATATATTACCCATTGTGTGAGGATAAATCCATTCCGTTTTCCCTTATACATAATCTAATAAAATTGAGTGTGCCGATGGCTGTAGTAGACTTTAGAACTTGGCTTGGTATATCTTTTTGAGACCACCAAAATGAGCATTACACTGAGGTAATTTAGTGTAATCGGCGTGACTAAGATAAAAGGAAAATATTAGGATTAACCCTAAATAGTTATCCATTTGTGTTATGTTTTATATATTGACTTTTCACACTGATTAGTCAATCCCCCTATTAAACCCTTTGTTGTACGCATCTTTAGTGCTGAGCCATTCCTTTCATTTTGTTAAACCCAATATATGTTTGTTCGTTACACCAATCGCCTAGCCTACCTTGTAGTTTCTTTAAGTCCATAGTCGGGGAGTTGCTTGTTAATTTTTGTTCCACTCATGAATGTCGCTGGTTATGATAAACGGTATTTGAAGAAAAGTCGGGTTTAGAAGATAGTTGATCTTAAGTAGGGGGATGCTTATGTATATATGTGTCTGTAATTTCTACTTAATTGTATCCTTGTCTTACATAAAAAAACAGAAAAGATAGAATAAAAAGCATGCAAGCAAGTGCTTATTAGTTTATTTATTGTTGATCGTATAAACAATAACATTGATGTTAGTTTATCTGAATTAGAACTTGAGGTTCTATTTTTCTTTTTCCCTAACATAACATAAAGTTATGTTATTGATTCCATTAATAGGACAATATTAAAACTTGAAGTTCTAACTTTATTTTTTCTAATATAACATGAGGTTATGTTACTTTGATATTCTTAAGTAATAACAATAAAAATTTATTGTTTTTATAAACTATAAAAAAGTTTAAAAGATTAACAAGAAATAAAATGAACAATAACTTAATATTTACATTACAATAGTCTCGAAGAAAGAACAAGTTAAATCTGGGTGATATAACGACGTTCATAATGCCTTTGGGGCGGAACGAATCAACAATCGATATATCGCATACCCAACGAATAGCCAATTTCTAATTTGATTAAAGTAGAACGTGAATATCAATTTTCATTGGTTCAATATTACTCCTTTATTATTAAAGGGTAAGATTATTCAATCGATGTTCATTAATGCATTTAATTCGACACTTTAAACCGACCCGGATACTACCCGATTCATCCCTCCTCCCCCTCTTAATGCTTCCACGTGCCCCCTTTCTTTTTCCACGTATCCTTCCTTCACAAAACAAATCCTCAGTTTTCTGTGATACAGTGTGCACCGCCCTATTTACAGTTATGAATTCATCACCCCACCACACACACCAAATCACCAGAAAACATAAACAAAGAACACATACTACCACATATTCACCCATTTTTTCCGGTGACCCTTACGCCGTCGTGAAAAGATATACTACGTGTTTGTTGATGTGCATATTCAGCAAATCCAATCATATGACAAAAAAACACACAATAGCCGAGTGATGCTCAAAGGAATACATATTGTTGTAATCTTAGTCGAGTTTTATTAGCTAAAACTACTTAGTTGCATATTGTTAAGATAGTTTTTTTTTGCAGGAACTAATATGAAAATATGAAAGACGAAGGTGATGAAAAACCATGCAATTATTATGAAGTATGCATAGTTTATGGTTAATACATAATAGATTGATGATATTTTGCCAATAGAAGTTACATAGATGAATGGCTATTGTATCCTAGTTGCATTTAGCTCTTCGAGGCTTAAGATAGATAATGTGTTATGCTATATGTAACCTTATTTTGTAAGGGGTATGGAGTGCAAAATAGCATTAAGAATGTAATAGGTTATGAGTTGATACAATGACGCCTTCATTTTTGCCCAGGTTGTTGTTTATCACTTTTATTGGTTTCATTTGATATAAAGATTTTTAGGTTCGTTAGGGTGCATTTGGATTGGCTTTCTTTAATAGCTTATGAGGCTATTTAATTTAGTTCGTGTTGTGTCCTTTAGTGTAAGGAATTACAATGAACCAAAATAATGATTTATTATTGACTAAATTGTGTAACAACCTATAGGAAAGATCGTTGGGAGAAAGCTGTCGAAGGAAAAGCAAACCGTGGTTTTGACTTATGGCAAACAGCTTCATCGCACGACTTAAAAACAAATGATGGTGAATGCGTGTTGGGAACCGGCGATTACAAGAAGAACGAAGGTTCAAGGAACTATGATGGGGTTTTTACGAGCTCCGTTTGGTAAAGGACATTTTAAAGATATGTTGTTTGTGACCTTTATTTCTTTCGTTTATGAGCTACATGTTTTTATTTTGTGTTTCGACCCAATAAATGATGATGTATGGCCTGAGGAATTCTTAATGTACGAATACGCAACAAAAAATTGACTTGAAGAGTAGATTATTATAGATAATTGGTAATAAGGGCAGTTCTTTAATAAAAATGGTACAACACAGATTAGAACAAAAATGTACAATAAATTTTATTGTTACAGCCCACCATTATGGTAACTTATGCAGAGATACTTTTTTAACTAGAAATGGCGTCATGCGAGATGTAAATAAGTCACCTCGAAATCATTAAGAAACATTTGTATACCAGAGGTTGTTGAGACTAAGTGGTTGCATGAAATTGTGCACTCTGAAAATCACGAAAGAGCAACATAGTGTAACGCAATTTATAGAAAGAGAAACACCGACCTGAAACCATCAGACCGTAAATTTTTGTGAGCCTATTATAAGTTTCATAATTTGTGTGTCAAAAGTTAGGTTCATAGTATGTATGTCAACATTGTTTGCGTGTGTATATGTAGTTAACGGGTGGAACAACGGGTGCGGTAACCTGAATCTGCAGGCCAAGCAAAAGGGCGTGGAAGAAGCCTAACAAAAGTCGTTTGTGCAAATGAAGCAACTACATAAAGAAACCAAAGGTGATAAACGGGACATGATGTTGAAGTTGTTTACGCTCCCTTACCGACCGCCTTCATAGCACCGGGTACAAACTGGGTTTTTCATTAGAGGCACATGAGGTACAAATTCTGCTTTAACATCTGAGTATAGATTTACTATATTAAACTTTCTTAAACCATGACATGAGTGTAGTGCGTGAAAATGCATTACCTTGGTGCATCGATCACCAAATATCTTTTGAAGGGAATAATTGATATTGGTGTTTTAAATGTGATACAAATTGGTTTCTCAGAGACCTGTATAACGAACTAAGAGTTGCATAATGTTTTCCTTTCGTTGAAAAATCGCGGAATTCTTTTTTGCTCAATGTTACGACACCAGTTACCTATTAAATAACAGTTACGTTACATATTGTTGTTGTTTGTTGAACTTAAAGTTATTACATTATTAGTCCGTTCATCATTTGCAATTTTTGCAACCTGGGAGTAATTCGATGGTTTACTGAAGTAATAAACGGTTTCTTCACCTATAATGCTGACCGTGTTGGATCTGCAATGATTTACAAGTAGGGCAGTTCCAGACCCGTCGTCAAAAAAATGACAGGACAAAGCTTCTAATCGAAGACTACCTATATGCAGTTTGTGTGCTATTATAACAAACACAATAGTTACAAAATTCAAATTCAACGAGGTAAAAAACACGTTAGCCATAGTTTCTTATAATCTATGATTTTTGTTACATAACTAGCGTTTATAAAACATTAAAATACCAAGAAATTGCTATATTGGCTTAACCACTACCTATGCCATTCGCTCATTTCAGCGGAAATAGATTATGTATTTTATGTGTTCCAACTTTTTAATACAGATAATTTATTGAATGCATAATGGCAGGACTAACCAATAATTAACAAAAAGACTTGAGCTGAGCAAGCTAAAAGATTACAGCATAGCAAATAATGTGGTAAGTAAAAGATACACTATGCAAATTGAGTTAACTTCGTAATTTTTCTATATTCGCCACTTTCTAGTGAAGAAGGACATTTACATGTTAGTCATAAATTTATATATGGAACTAAGGAATTCAAATTTTTGTGGTATGGAGGGTGCACTTATATTATATAATATGTAGCTTATGAGTTTATATTTACTGTCACCAACGCAGTCACTCAGTTAACTATATAAAAAAATCAACTACTTTGATGATTTAAGAACTACAAAAACATATGCTAAATGCTGCTTTGACCTTTGAGTGATGCACAGGTGACATAGGAATTGTTCGGGTCAAAGTAGTAGGGATTTAGGGATGAACAAGTCAAGGAAGACTTTTAAATGAGCGATTTGCTTCAAGAAATTTTGGTCAGGGAGTGCATTAGGGAGGCATATGAGAGCCCTTTATAGGAAGTGTTTGGTTTGCTCTACGGTATTCGAGTCAGATTCGGTCAGGAGAAGATTTAGAGGACCACAAGAGAGCTAATTCATGTGTGAAAAAAAATAGTATAGTTTTTATAAATCTCAATTGCATAGTGATTCGGGTCAAGAAAAACTTGAGTGGTACTTCTGACAATTTGCGAACATTTAACTTATCAATGGGATTGTAGGACATTCTTGTGGACAGAGTTAGCACTCATTAGATAGACACAAAAAACAATTATCTTCGATCAATGATGTAAATGTGACTACGTAGAGTGTTTTGGATACATTTATGTTTATACTTACTGTACATATATATTTTTTAAAAAGTTTGATGCTTTCTTATGTTAGTGTTATATGCAGGCTTCACACAGGATCCAGATGAGCATTCAGTTGATAGCTATCTTGGTAGAATGTTCGACTTCACCAATTTGTTCACAAATTAGAACATACAATGAAGATACTCGAGAATTGTTAAAGACGAACAATCTACCAAAGCCATGCAAAGGTCGTTACAAAAGGGTAAAAGGACAGCAACAAACGGAAGCATGAAGCTTATAAAAGTTAAAACCGATATTAGAAATGGTCAGTATCACACAAGTAGTTGAAAAATTTGACAAATTTTTATGGATAACCAGACCCAAGTCGGCTTTTATTGACAAGGTAAGAGCTCTAGAAATTGTTACTGTTTTCCTTATCTTCTTACAATGGTAATCAATAGACGATGATCCTTATTTCATACAGTTGGTTGTAAAGAGGAATGGGAAGAGTTTTCACTCCGATACCCAAGACTTTTTGAAAAACACGAAGTACAGATGTTTTAATGACACAACATTGTATTTTCGGGCTCTAAGAATGAACGTGTTATCAAAATTTTTTCCGGGTTAGTTACGCTAACGAATTCAAACTTGATAATTGTTGTGGTAATTAGATTTAACTACACTAAATCTTACGTCGTGGTACTCAGCACTTTGAAAACACTTTGAAAAACCAGATAGTATTTTTATTGGTTTGCCTGGTAGTTAACAGAATATGTGACTGCCATAAAAAATATTTTAGAGACATTAAAAGTAGCTATTATCTAACTACGCATACCAAAAACTGTATTAGTTTATGTGAAGATTATATGGCAAAATTTTTGAACATTGTGTCGGCTTATATGAATATGGGAGTTTTTGGATTGCTAATAAAGACTTCTAATCGGCTTAATGTTATGTAAACTAAGCTATAGAGAAATTGTTCTTTGTTAATTTATTTACCCATCGCAGATTAAAATCAACTTCTAACCGTATTTGTTTGGTCGTTAAAAGAAATGGTGGGAATAAAAAGTAAAATTCGAATTCTTTTAATGTGACCATGTGAAATGTAAAAGCTAATGTATTGCTTTTAATATGGACGAGTTTTTGCGAGTTTTTTGTTCACCAATTGCAGACACACACACACACACACACACACACACAACACACAGCTACAATATTGTGAAAAAGTATATTTGTAATTTTCCTTGCACATTTTGAAGATAAGTGCACTATAAAAAGCATAAACGAATTCCCAAGCTTATGTTTAGTATGTGATTATTATATTATTAGCTCATATTAGAAAGTGTGGGCATTATACTTTGTACATGCACCTGCAAGGCTACAAGTGATGATTTAAACTAAAATAGCTCAAATTGCTTTATCGTGCTTGGTAGCTTTATTTGGAAGATTAAGTTCAAATAATAGTATTAGCATGATGATTTTTTTGTAGTTGAAAACCATTACTTTTAGATTAAATTAACATATACAGACTTGCAACCAAGTTATGCCCATTAAGAGTAATTAGATGCCTCTTTAACTCACATGTTTAACTTTGTTTTTTGTGTGCTATGAACTTTAGGTTGACTGTGAACCTTGCACACATTGTATTTCTAACGAAAAACCATATCAATATGAGTATACTACTTTGGGTTGTAGGAAATATATAAATGTATGAAGGTTTGTTAACATGGAAGTTTAAAACAACAAGCTGGGCTGATGCTGCTTGCAATAAGTGGTAGTAGCACAAAGTGTCGTCACAGCCGCGGCAACACACAAAACTGAAACATGATGCTCAGAATCGCCAGAGGAAAAACCAATCTCAGCAAAAACATCTCTACTACCCCACGTTTCATCAGAAGCAAAGAAGAAAAAAGCAAACTAGATAATTACATGTAGCTATTAGACAAATGTTTGAGCTGCAGCAGGAGTATAACCGTGCTAGCAATGTCATATTGAAAACAATTGCTATGTAATGACTACTGTAATGTAAACGTAAACTAAAACATCCAATGCATTCTGTGTCAACTTTAAACATGTGCTAATGCGTATAAACAACATAAAGACTACCACCCCGCAGTGAAGGAGGTGCAGAATTGGGACGAAACACAAGCAAGATTCCTCTTGACTCTAACGCCTTTTAGCCCCGCGCTCCGCAGCGAAGCGCGGGCTAAAAACCTTGTTTAATACTCATCCACAAGTTTTAATAGCGTATTTAATGAAAACATAATGAAATGATGTTCTTTGATAACATATACAAATTTTCAGATATTCATGTATTATTACAAGAGTTGGGGTTCAAAATTTACCCTTTGTAATTTAGCCATGATCAATGAACATCAAATCAATAACATCATTTCTTACAACTAATCTCTTTTCGATCTCTTTTTTTAAGCTTTCATGCTGATAACATGTTGTAAAACAACAACCTAATAGCAACTAATAGCAACACACATAACTGTTGTATGAAAAAAGAAAGAAGAGATAATCATAACATATGTATTTCATAGAGATCCATTCTATTACAATTATAGACAAGGCTATATATAATACAAATAATGTCTATAAACGTTATTCATATTTTTCGACCTCTTTACGTTTTGAAGATGACAAAATGTAAAACGCTCTACGATAAAAATAAACGTATACACGTTATTAGTCGTAAACTTTCATTTTGACGTAAATCACTTAAGGTATGTACAAACTATTTTTGTAAATTAATGAAATGTTTTATTTAACTATAAATATTCAAATCTCCCCCCCTAAAAAGGTCCCAACTACATCAGATAAACATTTCCCCACTAAAACAAAGGGAGCGTCTACCTAGGACGACCCCAGATAGGTAGAATGGCCCCTAAATATATCTGGGACCGTCCAACGTAAAGGGATCGTCCCCAGCTCTGATGCTCCTGTCTCTTGCCTATAAATACTAGACTATTCTCAACTATTTCCTAACATTTTGCACATAGTTTTCTAGTTCTAGTTCTCTCTTTACATCTTTCTAAATCTTTAATCACTAATTTGGTTAATCTTGTTTAACAAGTGATCCATACTTTCTTTCCTTAAGTGCAAGAGAAGAACACTCGTATTCCCTAAGAAACGAAGTGTTGTAGATTAGTGTTTCTCTCTAATCTTCTTTTAGATTTGATCTCTTTATTATCATTCTTGTGTAGTTGTGTAGATCCGGATAGTGTATAAATCTGGAAGTGTTGTTTGTGTGTCAGTTATTATTTTAGGCCTTAAAATACATTTGTGAAGTGGTAGATTGGTTATAGCTAAGATTAGGACTCGACTTTTAGCTTAATGTTGGAAATTGATATAAGCAACGTGTAACGATTTCCTTCGCCTGAAGGGAGCTTGTTGACATAGTGAAATCTCAAGTCGGATACTTGAGGAGTGGAGTAGGGTGAAGAAGAGCTTCATAGCTGAACCATTATAATTCTCGTGTTGTGGTTTGCTTGTTTTATCTCTTTACTTTCATCTTGTCTTTTATATTATGTAGTTATAGTTTATATTGTGTTTGTTTTGTTTACAAGTAGATATATTGTTCATACACATTGTTGGTTGATATCACATAAACTCGAATCTAGGATTTTTATAAGCAAACTTTTTAAACGTAAATTAATGGTGAAACTATTCAACCCCCTTCTTCTAGTTTCCACAAATGGTATTAGAAGCCAGGTCACCCAAGATTCTTAAAATATATTATATATTAAAGCTTGAATCGATCTCTGAATTCTGACAAATATCTAGAAGGGCAATCTATGCAAAGACCACCACTTTTTGAAAGTGACGGGTTTTATTTATTGGAAAAATAGATTCGAAACTTATGTGAAATCAAAAGATCTTGATCTTTGGCATGTTATTACTTAGGGTGGTATTCCGCCTATTTAAAATAATCCAAAAACCAAACAAGATGAGGTTGTCCCTCTTGAAAAACAAAACGACGACCTTAAAAAGAGACTTGCGAAAAATAACAAAGCTAAAATGGTTATTTACAATGCTTTGCCTAGGAAAGAATACGAAAGAATTTTTATGTGTAATACGGCAAAAGAAATTTGGAAAACATTGTTAATCACCCATCAAGGTAATAGTCAAGTCAAAGACATTAAGATCGACCTTTTAGTGCAAGAATATGAACAATTCGTCATTTCTGAAGACGAATCTATAGATATGCTAGATTTAATACTATTATTACAAGTTTAAAATCTCTTGATGAAGGTTAATCTAGCAAGAACTATGTTAGGAAGTTTCTTAAGGCTCTACATTCTAAGTGGAGAGCAAAGGTCACGGCGATTAAAGAGTTGAAAGACTTGACATCACTATCACTTGATGAACTCATCGGGAACCTAAAATTCACGAATTGATCATCAAGAAATATTCCAAAACAGTCAAAGGTAAAGGAGAAACGAGATCTCTTACCTTAAAGGATAATAAGGAATCTAGTGATGAAGAAAGTTTGACTTCCGGAAGTGAAGACGAAGAATATGCCATGTCGGTTAGAGACTTCAAGAAGTTCTTCACGAGAAGAGGTAGGTTTGTGAGACAACCACGGAATGAGAAAAAGAGATTCCAAAGAAGCCAGGACGACTAGAATGACAAAAAGATATAGGAAGTGTTTTAGATGCAGAGACCCGAATCATCTTATTGGAGAATGTCTGAAACCAACGAAAGACAAGAACCAAAGGGCTTTTGTTGGAGGTTCTTTGAGTGATAGCGGTGAGGATGATGATATATGTCACACCCCTAAACGGGGCCTGGACGGAAAACGTGTCCGGGGGTATGACGTTATGCATATCTCAAGTACAAAGCATAGAAAACAACCTCTAAAGGAGTATGTTTTTGAAAAGTCATATCTCGTTGCATAAATTTAAAAGTAATTAAGTCTTACAAACCATTTCAAGTTAATTTAAAACATAGCGGAAGCAATATGAAAATGTAGCGGAAGCAGTATTAAGTTTTGACAAAGACAACGAGTATGACATAAGATGGTCTTGAAACTAGTCGAAGCCACATTGCACATAGACTTCTAATAGCACACCCTGAAAACCAAGCTAAGCACTTGAGAAAAACATGCTTAAAACGTCAACATAATGTTGGTGAATCCATAGGTTTAATTTAAACATAGTTATAGTGGACCACAAGATTTCAAAACGTATGCGACAGTTATAACATATACAACTTCGCACAAAAGGGGTATTTACGTTGCACTAAGTTCATGGCGCCGAAGCTCAATTCACGTTGCATATAATATGCCAATTGAAATTTCTGCCCTACATGTGTCTGACCAAGATCACCTAACGAAGTCCGGCATTATATATATCCGTTTATTCGGGTGCCCCGTAGATAGTAAGCGCTAACTAACCATATAGGGATAATTAGTCCCAATAGATTATTTAAAACACTCGCGCTCACTTAATCGGTAGTCGGTTAGAGGTAATTAACGGTTCATGATAGTCTGGGCAAAATGGTGGTCTAACGCTACTTAGGCAACACATAAACAAGGGAAATTATCACGTAAACTACTTGTGTCCGGTTTAAGAAAACAAGCGATGTTTCTCACCCTAAAGTTGTAAAACATTTATTCAAAATGAGTAAAAAGTAGGGCTATGAACTCACCTTGATCGGTGAAATGAAGTGATGAGAAACTAGAAGAATAATCACACGGTAACGAACGACGGTACACGAACACCACCTAATTATTATAGGTTTTGGTTTAGAATCGGAATAATAGAGAAATATGAATAATGCATAAGTGTTTACTAAAATACTTTCGTTAGATGTTTTCAAAAATGGAACATTAGTAGTCGTATCGTGGTTAAAATGTTTGACTAAACAAAGTACTTCGTAATAGTAAGTATATATTATTACATAATAATAATTAAGTAATTATTATATTTCGGCATCTTACTCATTCCCTTATAAGTAGGCAATATTTCTTAAATATAAATGTTTTTCAAAATATTTTCTAAGTAAAAAGATTTTATAAAAATTTCGGCATGACCCGTTCGTGTTTTCAAAGTCATAGACTTTATTAAAATCATTTTCAATATCCATTTCACAATTCTCCTAACCTCTACGTCTTTTCAAAATCAATCTTTTCTCCTTTGTTACAATACCGAAGTAGGGCTTTTAGGCTCAGTAAGCCTAAACGTATGACTCAAGATGTAATAAATTCAAAATAAACCAACATTAAGTAAATAAGCACTCGACTTATTAGTAAGCCATTTAATAACCTCAAATAAGCCAATCCAAAACCCAATAAGCCAACCGTGGGCCTTAAGCCACGGTTTGGGCTCTCTTGTTGGGCTAAAACTTCCTTAACTCGCACGGGTCCATTTGTTAAGTCCGACAAGCTAAACAAGTATCAAATAAGCTCTTGGTTCTCAAATAAGCTACCAATAAGCTTTCAATTAGCCAAGAGGGTTAAGCCAAACCATAGGGCTTATGGATTAAGCTTATGGTTTTGGACTTTTGTTATGGGACGTGGCTTATTTGCCCATTAAGCATCTTTGGGCTTATTTGTTTAGCCAAATAAGCTTAACACCTTTCCCTTATCAAATTAAGCAACAAAATAAGCTAGTAATATATAAGCCGACTAGAAATAAGCTAAACAAACATTCCTTTTTGTTTTCCTTGTGGGCCAAAATCTATAATAAGCCCAATAAGCTTTCTAAAAGCTTATTTATAAGCCGACATATAAAATAAGCACATAGTTATAATTTTTATTACATAAAAATAACCACGATCACAAAACTACACTTTCCTTGTCTTCCTTTTTATTATTTTCATGCCATACATAAACCCTTTTGGGGTTTATGTTGTTTTTAAACTTTGATTTTTATAAACAAGTTGTACATCTTACATTTATGCATTATAAGAATCACAAAAGTATAAGTTTTATGAGAAATAGATGAGTTACAAACAATAGTGATTAAGAAGGTGATTAGAGACTAAATACAACATAAACGTTGTGTTAAGACTACCCGAATATCAATACGAATCAAAACCGAATACAATAACTTGATCAAGAAATAAAAAGGATGGATGTATAAGGGGTGTTGTTGCGTTGGTTTTAAGGAGAAGAGAGGAGAGGAAAATACACCAAATATGATTTTTGTGTGTGTATGTGTGAAATGAGGGATGAGATGAAATGTATATAGATAAAGTTTCAAAAAAATAGATCCTATGTGTGTGTGTGTATGGGGGGGGGGGGGGGGGGCTCGATGCAAGAAACAAAAACAAGGGGATGGGGACCAATTTGATCTTAACTTATTAGAGCATGCAAGGTGACAAGAATTTGAATATCTAAATATATTCCCATGCACACATATGCTAGTTGTTATTCACGGAACGCGCAAATACTGAAAACACGTAAAAACTTTACGGAAATTTCTGAAATTTCAAATATCATCTTAAAACGTAAAAACGCAACCAATGACGAAAGACTACGCAATTTAGCAACTCAAAATGCTTCTGGTACGACTTCTCAGATAAACGTGGGACAACTTCTCTAATAAACGTAAAAATTACACAGAACTCATAAAATTCAAAATACTGAACTGAAACTGTAGAATATATTAACACATACAAGGTAGGGATTCTATGTAGAGTTTAAAGAGAGAAAGATAGGTGGTTGGATGAACACTTAGAGAGAGAAAGAAAAGATGAAATGTTAGATTAGTATGTGAAAATGAAATGAACAACCAATACCCTTCCATGGCATGGAAAGGGATTTAAATACTACCTTAGTGGACGGCCTATAGGCTTAGGTGCATAGGATTTCCATGGGATTTTGCTTATCTAGCCTATTAAGGTTCAAAATATTACTTAACGAGCTATCTAATGATATAAATGGAAGTGACCAATACTTTCGTATTCCTAACAGAAACGGCTAAAATATTGGCCTGAAATTTACGGGGTGTCACATCCTTTCCCCGTTAAAAGAGCTTTGTTCGCAAAGCTTAAGATGTAACCTCTTCCACGGGTGCAGAGTTGGCGAAAAGATGAGGATACTTCTTCTGCATTTGATCTTCGCGTTCCCACGTGAACTTAGGATATCTCCTTGAGTTCCAACGTACTTTAACGATTGGGATGCGGCTTTGCTTCAGATGTTTGACCTCGCGGTCTATGATTTTGACAGGTTCTTCAATGAATTAGAGTTTGTCATCAATTTGGATTTCATCCAATGGTATAGCAAGAGTCTCGTCGGATAGGCATTTCTTCAGGTTCGAGACTTGAAACGTACTATGAACTCTGCTCAATTGCTCTGGGAGTTCAAGTCGATAGGCAACAGTTTCATCCTTGGCAAGAATCTTGAAAGGTCCAATATATCGAGGGTTCAACTTTCCCCGTTTGCCAAAACGTATCACCCCTTTCCATGGCGACACTTTTAGCATGACCTCATCTCCCACTTGAAACTCAAGGGGTTTTCGTCTTACATCTGTGTAGCTCTTTTGACGATCACAGACAGCTTGAATACGGCTCTTGATTTGAACGATCTTCTTAGTTGTTTCATGGATGATCTCTGGGCCAGTGAGCTAGCTATCTCCAACTTCAGCCCAGGAGATAGGTGATCGACACTTATGCCCATACAATGCCTCAAATGGTGCAACCTTAATACTTATATGGTAATTGTTGTTATACGAAAACTCTACCAACGGCAAATGTCTATCCCAACTTTTTCTGAAATCAAGTACACATGCACGCAACATATCTTCTAATGTCTAGATGGTCCTCTAGCTCTGACCATCAGTCTAGGGGGGATAAGCTGTACACATGTCCAATTGAGTACCTAAAGCTTTCTGAAGTGATTTCCAAAAAATGGGACGTAAACCTGCCATCACAATCGGAGATAATTAAAACCGACACTCCATGCCTCAAGACAACTTCCTTCAAGTACTGTCTTGTCAACTTATCCATTGAGTCGTCCTATCTCATGTGTATGAAATAAGCAAACTTAGTGAGATGATCAACGATTACCCAAATCGTATCTTGACCTGTTGCTGTCTTTAACTTAGTCATAAAGTCCATCGTTATGTTCTCCCATTTCCACTGGGGAAATTCTGGTTGAACCAATAATCCAGATGGTTTTTGATATTTAGCCTTAACTTTGGCATACGTTAGACACTTGCTAACATAGGTGGAAATCTCTGCCTTCATGTTGGGCCACCATTACAACTTCTTTAAATCTTGTTACATCTTATCCGATCCAGGATGGATGAAAAACTTTAACTTATGCGACTCATGCATAATCAACGCTCTCAAGTCTCCCAAACATGGTACCTAACTCCTGTTGTTCAGACATAATGTTTTGTCAACACGAGGTTCAAGTTTATTAATCACTACGTGTAGATTTTCAGTTATGTAGTTCGCTTCCTTCCTTGCCTCGGCTGAGCATTCAGAATTTGCTAGGGAAGATTCAATCCTATAGTCATTACTAAGGCTCGAACTCGCTGTGGCTTAATCCTTTCCTTCTAGCTCAAGGCATCTGCCACCACGTTTGCTTTTCCTGGGTGGTAACGAATCTCACAGTCGTAGTCACTTAACAATTCTAACCATTACACTGTCTTATGTTTAGCTCATTCTGATCAAGAATATGTTGCAAACTCTTGTGATCAGTGAACACAACACACTTCTTACCATAAAGATAGTGTCTCCACATCTTCAGGGTAAACACTACCGCTCTAAGCTCTAAGTCGTATGTTGTATAGTTCTTCTCATCAACCTTGAGTTGGCGAGATGCGTAGGCTATGACCTTCTCCTTTTGCATCAAAACTGCACCCAACCCTTTATGCGAAGCATCGTAGTAGACCATAAAGTTCTCACTTCCTTCTAGTAGGGCCAAAATTGGCGCGATACATAATTTTTGTTTCAATAGCTGGATTGCAGCTTCTGCTTTTTCTCCCCAGTTAAACTTCACGCTCTTCTGAGTCAATTTCATCATAGGTCTAGCGATTTTTGAGTAACCTTTGATGAATCGTCGGTAGTAACCAGCAAGACCTAAAAATTGACGAATTTCGGTTGGAGTCTTGGGTGACACTCAATCCTTGATTGACTCGATCTTAGCAGGATCAACGTGAATGCCTTCAATATCAATCACATGATCGAGAAATTTCACTGCCGATAACCAGAATTCGTATTTGGAAAACTTGGTGAACAATCTCTCCTCCTTAAGTAGCCTCAATACCAACTTAAGGTGTCCTTCATGCTCCTTCTTATTCTTAGAGTAGATCAAAATATCATCAATGAAAATGATCACGAACTTATCTAAATACGGTTTGCACACCCGATTCATCAAATCCATGAATATCGCTGGTGCGTTGGTCAGTCTAAATGGCATTACTTGGAACTTGTAGTGTCCATAGTGAGTCCTAAACGTCGTCTTTGGAATATCCTCTTCACGAACTTTGAGTTGGTGATAACCAAATCTCAAGTCGATCTTAGAGTAGACTCTTAACCCTTACAGCTAATCGAACAAATCGTCAATTCTTGGAAGTGGGTATCAGTTCTTCACAGTAAGTTTTTTAGTTCATGGTAGTCGATACACATCTGAAAAGATCCATCTTTCTTCTTGACAAACAAAACCGAAGCTCCCCAAGGTGAGGAACTGGGTCTTATAAATCCCTTGTCAGAAACTTCTTGCAATTGAGTGGATAACTCTTGCATCTCTGACGGTGCTAGACGATATAGGGATCATGCTACAGGTGCAACACCAGGGACTAAGTTGATTTAGAATTTGACTTGTCGAGTAGGTGGTAACCCAGGCAAGTCTTCTGGAAAGACTTTCGGGAAATCCCGTACGATAGGCACATCCTCAAGTCGTTTCTCTTCTGGTTTGTCATCAGACTTCTTTGCCGTAACTTGAGCTAGGTAAACTGGGCAACCCTTCTGGATGTACTTCTGGGTTTTGGTG
The DNA here is from genome assembly GCA_026074375.1 of Tanacetum coccineum. Classification (NCBI taxonomy): domain Eukaryota; kingdom Viridiplantae; phylum Streptophyta; class Magnoliopsida; order Asterales; family Asteraceae; genus Tanacetum; species Tanacetum coccineum. The sequence continues at coordinate 28,259 of BQNB010034776.1, forward strand.
CACGAGATGATTCTTAACTTTGACTTACTTTCACCGTTACATTCATCGCGTTAGATTATCAACACCTCATCTCCATAGGGGATACGAACGATCTTTTCATCACAAACGATCACCGCATGGTATTTCGCTAACCAATCCATGCTAACGATGACGTCAAACTACCGAGTTCTATAGGCATTAGGTCAATATCGAATGGGTAACCTAGAAATCCTAACGTGTAACCTCTAAGTATCACATTAGTTTATGAAATTCTTCCATCAGCTAATTTTATGGCATAATTACTGTCTAAAGTGGATGGGATGACATCAAGCAAGGCACTAAAGGTAGTCGACACAAAACTTCTATCGACACCCAAATCAGATAACATAGAAGCATAACGATTATTGAGAAGGAACGTACCCGTGATGACGTTTGAATCAGGGTTAGCTCCTCCTCCTCCAATTTCATAAGCTCTTGTTTTGGCCTTATTGTTCCCAGTCTTATTTCCTGTCTTATTCCCACGGTTCTAGTTTCTCAACTTGGGACACTCATTTCTATAATGTCCTTGCCTTCCACACTTATAGCAAGCATTTCTCGTTTGATATTCTAACTGGGGCCCTCTGAGAGGTAGTAGCAACTGCGGTTCTACAGTCTCTAGTCATGTGACCAACCCTCTTACAGTTATCATACTTCATCGTACACGGCCCTTCGTGGTGCAATCTGCACTTGTTGCAGTATGGCAAGGCTCCAAGATACCCTTTCCTTTCTATATTTTTTCCAACTGTATAGGCCTTTGCCACATTCTGACCATTAAAGTTCTGTCTCTTAAAAGGTTGTTGTTGTTGTCGACGGTTGTCTCTTGAGTTATTGTCAAACCTGCTCTTATTTTCAGCATTTTTGATAGCATAACCCTTCAACTTCTGGTCCATTAGATTGTTAGCAATACGGATTGCAAGCTGAAGTCAAACAAGTTCAGCAGCAATCACGTTCCCTTGAATACTATCCGAAAGACCTCTAATGTACTTCTCAACCTTATCCTCCTCTTCCTGGACCATCTTTGTGCACAACAGAGTCAACTCTTGGAACCTCTGGTTATAAGCAGTCAGGTGATTACCTTTTACTGTCAAGTTCTATAATTTTGTCTCCATTTTTTGGATTTCATTCCTAGGAAAATACACCTCAGTCATTAGCTTCATGAGTGCCTTCCACATCATGGCATAACCATCATCAACTCCAACTGTCCTTTTATGGGAATTCCACCAAGTCAATGCACCATCCTACAAGGTGCATGTTGCATACTTCACTTGATATCTTGGTGGGCAATTACTAATATGGAACACCGTCTCCATTTTCTCAAACCAACGGGTTAAACCAACTACTCCTTTGGTTCCTTTGAAGTTTAGCGACTGACACTTCACAAAGTCTTGGTAGGTACACTCTCATGCAACGGGTACAACACCTTCATTGTTCACATTGGGGTTTCCATTCCCATTCCTATTACCGTTTCCATTATCACCATTGGCCTCGACATTGTCCTCTTGTTGCTCATTCTCTATTTTTGTTTCGGTTCTAGGGTTCTTAGCGGCGTCATACGCTTTCAGGGCTTCTTCCACGCGCTTGGCAATCAGCTCATTAATCGCATCTTGGGTCATTCCGGTATGTGCATCAGTCGGCATAGTTCTACATCACCAGAAATAATAATCATGGTGAGATCTTAGGTAAGATGAAATTACCTTAAATGTGGGATGGAACAATGCAATCTTTTAATATGAAAACTCGAGTTTAATATAATGCACACAAGGCTACGACCAAATATATAATAACATATTATGTAAAAGATAGGTAAATACAACATTAGATACATAACATCATAACATAGATAATAAGAAAATATATTTCATAACATCGAACATAGTCGATTACATCATGATTTTCTAAGGTATGACTCTACAAATCGCTAATGCTACTACTACTCCAAAATACTGATCGATACTCTAACAATGGTGGAACAAAGTCTAGAAGCGATATCCTAAGTGCTTCCTAGCACATGCCTCAAGTCTACCAAGTATCAGGCGACACGCAACATACTACGCTGAAGGCGGTCAACTCTCTGCCTCTCAACATCTAATATGCCTTTGAGTCTCACGTTATCCTGCTCCAACGTACCAATCCGCTCTGACATAGTAGCACTCTACTGGCTAGTCGCCATAATCTTATGTCCCTGGTCTCTCTGGACACTCTCTATAACCTGAATCTGGTAAGCTGGGATCTCTATAGTATGATCATGAAATCTCTATACCAAACCTCCTAATGTCTCATAGGTAACCTCTATAGCTCCATCAGCTGTGACATGATCAGGAACATCCTCTCTAACAGACTCACGTACATCATCATCAATATCTGGTCTGACCCTCGGGTCAACCTCAACTCCAGTCACGCCTCTCATACTATACTCAACCTCCTCCTCGGCCGCAGTCTCAACCACAACTCTAACATCCGTCCCTCTAGCTCTAAGATCATCAGTAAACGCAATACAAGCATCGATATATGCTTGGATATCAGAATCAACATCAGGCTTGGTGTAAGACTCATAGCTATCCTCAAAATCAACTCCTAAACCAACCTCTCTAGGTACATATGGCATATAACCATCCTCTGAACTAACCTCAAAATATGTCACTGAATCAGAATCCCTAATCCTCTTGCGAGGCGACAATAGGTCAGCGCACATGAGAGATAGAGCTCAGCGTACTGGTGAAACTACATGTACAAATGAAATAGGGGACCTACATCTCTTTTGAAATGGCCCCGTAGAAGCAGCAGTCGGTGAATCACAAGGAGAATCTGATAAGGCATAACCTGATAGGGAATGTCTCAAAGAAGAATAAGATAAAGTGTCTGAATGAGAATCTGATGAAGAGTAATCCGTTGAATATCTCAAAGGAAGTCAGTGGGTAGGTAATGATCCAACACTCTTCCTGGTAGTCAACATCTTAAGTACCTTATTGGGTTGGGTATGGTAATCGGCTGTCCCGGTAAAACAAGAACAGCTGGTCGACAGGGTAATCCAGGTGGTGCAAGTAAAATTTGATGAATAGGTGATAATGGTGGTGATGAGCGTGCTGCTACTCGGCTCCTCCACCAAGCAACATTGACCTTATACGGGTCCTAGGATGGTCGTGTATCAGGGGTGTCACTGTCAGATACGTTAGTGTCAATGAATGGGGAAGTGTACTAAATAGTGGGAGCACTAGATGGTATAGTGGGTATAGTTGGTGAAATAGTAGGTGTATCAGTGGGTACCAGCGGGGTATCATCATGAATGATGAGTAAATCAGTAGTAGGTGCAATGGATGGAATGGTAGTAGGGATCATGCCGAACAAGATAACTCGAGCAGTGGACATCCTTACGCTTTCCTCTGATGAGTCCGATGAAATCGATATGATAAAAAAAGCCATGACCTGCACAAGCAACAGTTCATATAAATCCCTTTATATCAACCATGCATTATGCAGGGGAAAACTAAATAAGAGTGACTTAAAACTTGTGCTTAAATTGACCAAGTAACCATAACCCATGCCAAAACCCTTTTTGACCCGTTTTGGTCTTGTGCCAAACACCCCTTTATCTAAAAACTGTCAAACCAAAGAGTGGTTAAAATCCATTTTTAAGCTAAAACTTAAAAAACCTTTTATCTACTTCTGCTAGTTTTAACCTATTTAAGCTATTTTAAAACTAAAAATACTAGCTTATTAAGGAAAATAAGCTAGTTTCTCAGCTAGCTTATTACCCTATTATGACAGAATTTGAGAGATAAGCTAGTATAACACAAGATCATGCACTAAAGACTTAAAAACAGCTAACTAATGAGCCTAAACTAATAGGTTAACAAATGTTGAAAGCAAATAAGCTAGTGACTTAAGCTAGAAATTAAGCTAGAATGAAATTTAGAAAATGAGACCTTGGATTTTTGTTGTCTCAGAACCAAGGCCACTCTTTCTGAGTGAGTGGCCTAAAAACCCTGTCCTAATGGCCCTTGCCTCTATTCCCTGAGCAATAAGCTCAATAAGCTTATATGAGCTTATTTCTCCAAATGCTTCCAAAATCACACTTAAAGGAACTTTTATGAATTGAACTCAAATTAAAACAATATAAAAGAGCTTATAACAAATTTTAAGCTGAATTAGAGCTTATTAGAAAGAATAAGCTCTAATGAGCTTATTGAGAGCTTATTGAGTAAAAACAACTTAAATTTTTATTAAAACTGAAAATTTCAATTGCATAAAAGACATTAACATAAAAACACTTAAAACTACAATAAAAACTTAATAAAACTTGAATACAACTTGGGATGAAAACTGAATATTTGCCACAATGGCTTACAAGGCTTATTTATAGCCGAAAATCTACACTAGGTCTTCTTTCTTCTTTCTCTTTGTTGTGCTTGTTTGTAGACACACAAACACAGGTGTGTTTGTTTTGTGAGAGAGTTAGAACCCGTAATCTTGGCCCTTCAATCTTTAAAATTAATCTTGGCCATCGAATTTGGTCTTGGGGGGTGTGGGATTGCCAAGTTGGCAACTTTGTGGCTGGGAAAGGTAGTGGAGGAGGGGTTGGGGGGAATTGATATCCATGGAAGGGATGAAGTTCATGGGGTAAAAACGGGGTTTATAACCTAAAGTGTGTACCATGTATTTGGCGGGAAAAGAAAGTTTGAGCTGGTTACAGAGTGAAGATTCATCACTCTTGGCAAAAAAAAAAAATGGCCCCTCATGGTTAATGTAGTTATTGCACCCACGGTCCCTTGGTTAAATAACTTTTGAGGACTGTCAAAAGCAAGTCCCAAGATTTACATAAGTCTTTGCAAATTTCTCCCTTTGGTGTACAAGTAGGGGGGTAGCATTTTTGGCCCCCCTACTTGTTACTTGAGCAAATTTGCAAAAACAAACCCTACTCTTTTCTTTTCCTCTCTTCTTCTAATAAATAAGTTTAGGGTTTGGCAATTACACCCCTAAACTTATATTTCTTTGACTTGGCCCCGGGGTTGACTTGGGTGACTTTGACTTTTGGACTATTGACCTGATTGGGGTTGACCTTTCGGCTTAGATATGGCTTGTCCTTTCACAGTCTTTTCATTACCGAATCCAGTTTTGTCGTTTTGGCTTGTTTTTTTCGTCCTTTTCTTGGTTATCCGTTCTGCACAATACATTTACAAAACAAGCTTAATCTTTGGCATTTTTAAGTCCGTTTTGAATTATTTTAGCTCATTTATTAAGTAAAAGGTATTGTAATTAAGCACATACCAACAACTTATGACTCGATTAAACCAAACGTGTTCAATCAAAAGAACAATGTGATGCGTTAATAACAAGTCAATATAAAGTCTGGGAAATACTGATTTAAAATGCAAAACTTCAGGAACAAGGTTTGGTCATAGCAGCCCTAAAAAATGAGTAAGGAAACTTAAAGGAAAAGCGTTAGATAAGGAGGCTACTGAGACCCACTCTGTTGATCCAAAAGTGTCTAAGATAAAAGTGGAACCAATCACGCCCAAAAAGTTGGAATAAAAGGACTGCTTCACTCCTCGTATATAGCATACCCAGGTGAAGAAGATTTGATCTCTTAGGGATATAGTCGAACATTAAAAGTGAAGTTAATCCTCAAGATTCACTTTTAGAGTTGCCTTAGGTATACAAAGTCATCCAGGATTTAGCTTTCACACATAAGTAGATCTGCCCTAGCATCAACAATTTTTAGCCCTCAATAGTTTGAGGTCACACCAAGGAAAACGGACAAGAAAGTTTAGGTTTTCCGAGAATCACACACACCCCAAAAACACAAAAAAATAGACTCTACTTATCAAACATAGTTTCTAACAAGCGTGTGATGCATTCTACAGGAGTTAAGACTTCTACTATGCTAGCGGATCACACCTTCGGCAAATACCAGTAATGATAGGAATTCAGCAAACACCAAGTTAGTAAATATCAAAGAATAAAGTAGAAGCTCACCCTAGGAACGATAAATCACAGTTTGAATAAAAGGAATGGCAACTGTTAAAGTAATGGATCTGCATCTGTGCAAAATTCCAAGAAACATAATAATTTTGATTATGTCCTGTATTAACGGTGATGATTGCATGGCTCTGATAATTTGTTGTGTTCTAATATCAATGAATGATGTAAATTTTCGTGCTAAATCTAAGAAGAGAAAATCTAAGAAAGAATTTGGAAACCAACAGGAAAAGTGTTCAATAAGATGGGAAATATTTTGGAGAGCCACCGTAGACCTTCACAATTGTAGGAAATGCGGTGCCTTTAACTTAGGAATATCACTACTAATGAAGTGCCGTTCTAGGAACCAATAGTTTCTAGACTCTGAATCACCCAAACCTGTTTGTTAAATTGGTATACCTTAAGGAAACCTAAGAAGAATAAGAAAACTGAGTCCGTTAGCAAAACTAAGTTATAAAACCATGTCTGCTAACAAACAGAATACTAGAAAATCCTGGGGATCCACAAAAACCAATATTCCATCTACTTCTCTTAATGAATGCAGGTTATCCAAATCGTCCTCTGGTATTTGGACTCTGGTTGCTCGAAGCACATGACCAGAGATCGCTCTCAGCTCACCAATTTCATCAGTAAATTCTTGGGTACAGTCAAATTCGGAAATGATCAAGTTGCAAAGATAATGGGTTATGGAGACTATCAGTTGGGAATGTTACTATTTCAAGGTTTATTATACGGTTGAAGGACTTGGGCATAAAATCTATTTCTGTAAGGACAATTATGTGATTCCAATCTTGAATGGCTTTTCGTCAACACCATGCTTCATTCGCAATCTAGAAGGTGATTGATTTATGACGGGTATCTCAAGGGGATAATCTTTATACACACTTACTTGGGAATATGATGGCATCCTCTCCTATTTGTCTATTGTCAAGGCATCTAAAACCAAGTCCTGGTTATGCATCTCGTCGTATCTCACTTGAACTTGGTGCTATTAATCATCTTGCAAACATGGATTTGTCCCGAGTCCTCCCTAAGCTCAAGTTTGAAAAGGATCACTTATTTCTGCATGTGCATTAGGCATAAATTCAAAGAAACCCCACAAACCCGAAATCTAGGACCCAATCAAGAAAAACTCTATTTGTTTTGCATATGGGGATCTGTGTGGTCCAAAGCCGTGTCCGCGAGTGTCCATGGAAAGAAGTACATCCTCATTAATGTTGACGACTACTCTCGATTACATGGGTAAAATGTTTTTGATCAAAAGATAGGCTCCAGGCTTTTATATCAACTTTTTAAAGATGATCCAAGTACGACTTAAGGAAACCGTTCATCGCATCAGAACAGATAATGTAACTAAGTTTGTTAATCAGACATTGCGTGAATATTATGAGAAGGTTGGCATCCTCATGAAATCATGCCTTGCAACGCTCTCCACAGCAACCGGTGTTGTTTGAAAGACGAAATAGTACGCTAAATTGAAGCAGCCCGCACATGTTAATGTTATGCAAAAGCTCCGTATGTTCTATGGCCGAAGTCGTTGCCCATAGCCTGTTATCACCAAAAAAATCATCCATATAACATCATCGTCACGTAAAACACCATACAGGCTTTTACACGACTAACCTCCCCGATCAATCATATCTACATGTGTCTTGGTGCCTCTGCTACCCAACGAATGATTGCGAGAAATTTGGGACAGAGTTTACAACCAAAGGCTGACAATGGTATTTCATTAGATATGCACCCCACGAAGAAAGCATTCCGGATTTACAATAGACATACCGAACGAATAATTGAAACCATTCACGTTGACTTTGATGAGCTGATCGCGATGGCTTCTGAACACAACAGTTCAGGACCCGCACTTCATGAAATGACTCCTGTAACAATCAGTTCAGGCCATCTGCCAACCCTCCTTCTTCAACACCATTTGTACCACCTTCGAGATCTGACTGGGATTTGTTGTTTCAACCAATGTTTGACGAGTCACTTAATCTCCAACCCTATGTTGCTTTACAAGCACCAGAAGTCATTGCTCCTATTCCTGAAGTAGTTGCACATCTTTTTATTAGCATGAACATGCCTGTATCAACTGGCTCACCTTCTCAACTACAGTTGTGAAAATCAAGATGCACCATCACCAAGTAACTCCCTACAACATAAGAAACTCAAACTCCTATAATTTCTCATGACTTGAAGAAGATAATCAGATATTGAAGTTGCACATAAGGTAATGATCGTACTTTGGTATTCCAAGTTCTAGAAGTTGCTTCTGATACAAATCCTCATCATCGGATGTTATTCATACAATTGTGCCTTCCGATCACCAAGTTTATGAACACAATCGCAAATGGACTAAGGATCACCCACTTGAGAATATAATCTGTGCTCTCGACAGACCAGGATCCACACGACTATAACTCCATGAACAAGCCTTATTCTGCAACTATGATGCTTTTTCTCACAAAAGTTGAACCTAAGAACTACAAGACGCATTAACTCAAGACATGTTTGATTGAAGTCTATGCAAAGAGGAACTTCATGACTTTGAATGTCTGGAAGTTATAGGAACTTGTTCCTCCGCCTGATAAAGCATTTGTCATCACTCTTAAGTGATCTATAAGGTTAAGCCTTAATGAGTTGGAGGTATTCTGAAAAACAGGCATCGGTTGGTCGCTCGTGGGTTATCGCCAGAAGAGGGAAACGATTTTGCAGAGTCCTTCGCCCCGGTTTGAAGATAGAGGCCTATAACGAATTTTTCTAGCGTTTGCTGCTCATAAGAACATGGTCATCTATCAAATGGAGTAAAGACTGTGTTTCTGAATTGGTGTAATCTACAGGGAAAAGGTTTTATGTTAGCCAACCGGACGGATTTTGTTGATCCAGACAAACCAACTACGTGTAACAAGCTTAAAAAATCTCTTTATGGGTTGAAACAGTCCCACGACGCGTGATGATATGTGTCCTTTATTTTTGATATCCAATGACTTCTCAAAAGGCCCAGTGGATCCTACCTGATCATCCGTAAGAAAGGCAAGAAAAAAAAAAAAAAAAAAAAAAAAAACAAAAAAAAAAAAAAAAAAAAAAACAAAAGAAACAACTACTGGTAACAAATCTATGCGACTGCTATTATCTTTGCTGCAATCTACTCCTGAACTTGCTATTTGCTAAAATAATGTGTTCAAAATTCAAGATGTCGATGATGGGTAAAATCTCATTTTTCTTAGGACTACAGATTTCTCAAAGTCCTAGAGGCATCTTCATAAACCAATCTAAATATGCTCTTGAATCACTAAAGAAATATGGCTTTGAATCTTGTGACCCAGTGGATACTCCCATGGTGGAGAAATCCAAACTGGATGAGGATAAAGAAGGGAACGCTGTAGATCCATCACACTATCGTGGTATGATTGGCACCCTTCTTTATCTTACAGCCAGTAGACCTGACCTACAATTTGCTATATGCATGTGTGCCCGGTATCAGGCTCGGCCTACCGAAAAGCACTTAAATGCGGTAAAAAGGATCTTTCGGTATCTAAAAGGAACCGTACATCGGGGTCTTTGGTATCCGAAGGATTCTTCCTTTGCACTAACAGCATTTGCAGATGCGGATCATGCTGGTTGTCAAGATACACGCCGTAGCACATCTGGCAGTATACAACTTTTGGGTGATAGACTTGTGAGCTGGTCGTCAAAAAGGCAGAAAAGCGCTGCGATATCCAGTACGGAAGCTGAATATATTGCTTTGTCTGGTTGTTGTGCTCAAGTCCTTTGGATGAGATCACAACTTACCGACTATGGCTATGGATTCAATAAAATTCCAATGTACTGTGATAACAAGAGCGCTATTGCCTTATGCTGCAACAACGTTCAACATTCCAGATCCAAGCATATAGACATCAGGTTTCACTTCATCAAGGAGCATGTTGAGAATGGTGTGATCGAACTTTACTTTGTCAATACGGAGTATCAATTGGCGGACATCTTCACTAAAGCTCTTGGCCGAGAAAGAATTGAATTTCTTATCAACAAGCTGGGAATGCGGAGTTTTACGCCGGAGACTCTGAAACAATTGGCAGATGAAGTTGATGAATAGTGGTGGTACCTATTCAAATATCCTGTATAATAAGTAAATACTTAAAATCATAAAAACACAAAAAGATTTTTTATTTTTATTTTTATTTTTATTTTTATAAAATTTTATAAAAACAAAAGAGAAAAATATAAAATCAGAAAAACCAAAAAGATTTTCATTTTATAAAACCTTTATAAAAACAAAATACAAAATTAAAAAATGAGAAAAATACAAAAAGAAGTTTTTCAATGGCATGTCTTTTGCAAACGATAATATTTACGTCCCTAGAAATGTCTTTCAATAAAGACACGTGGACATAAATAAAGTTCGTGCAAAAGTTCAAATGTTTTTCAAAACATGCCATATGGCTTGCTATTATTTCAGATAGCAACCCGGTCATCATCTTAAAGGCAAGTATTTCAAAAAGAAAACTTGACCTCTCAACGGGAATTTATTCTCGGGCATGGTCTACTTTATGACCATGCAAAGGCTTGTGTTTACTTTGCAACACAACCCGTGCTTCCTATATTTCCATAAGTGTACGTGTCAGTGCGCTTATGTGTTAAAATAAGAGAAATCTTATTTTTATTGGTAAAAAGTTGTCTTCATAATGAATCAGTGTTTTTAGTAATCACAAAAAGATTTTCAAAGACAATTCGACCACTCAAACAATGACAACAACTCTTTAAATAGAAAACGGGTCAGTGTTTGAGGGGGAGAAAGTGTCATCCAATAATCTTTTAAAACAGTCTTTCAAAATAAGTCATGGAATAAACGGATAAAGTTTTGAGCAATCACCTGGCCATAAACATGGCTTATCACAAGAGTATACACAGTTATCCTTTATGTATTTTTCCAGATTAAAAAACCTTTGTACCATTAATCCACCTTGATGTTGCCCCATGCGCTTGCATTTTTTAGACTGCATTTTTACGGTATATCCCTCTTTTTCAAGAGTTCCAAGCGATATCAAGTTTCTTTTCAATTCAGGAATATACCTGACATTGTGTAACACAAAACTTGACCCATCTTTCAGTTGTAACCTCACCTTGCCAATACCTCTGACTTTACACTCCCTGTTGTCACCCAACTGTACATTGCCCCTATCGCATTCCAGAAAATCAAAAAGTATATCTAACCTGGGTGTCACGTGGTATGAACATCCTGAATCCATGATCAAATCTAGCAGATCCTGAGCTTGTGCGCTCATCACCATAATCACCTCAGAATCGTCATAAGTCGAACCACTAGAGCTTGGTTGCTCATCTTTCTTGGCATAACCTGTTGACTTCTTGCGATTATTCTTCGTACAATTTCTCTTCAAGTGATCCTCAGATTGGCAAATATAGCACTTGAGTCTTCCACCTCGAGAATTCGATCTTGACTTTCCCTTTGACTGACGTGAATCCCTACGATTAGTTCTTCCCCTCACATATAACCCTTCACCATCACCCCCTTCGCCTTAGACCTTTCTTTGATTTCCTTTGACTTTAGTATGGCCATCACATCCTCCAAAGTCAAAGCTTCCCGTCCATAAAGCAAGGTATCCACAAAGTGTTCGTATGATGCTGGTAAAGAAGTGAGTAATAATAAAGCAAGATCTTCATCCTCGAATTTTACCTCAATATTTGCTAAATCAAGAACGATTTTGTTGAACTCATCTATATGCTCGGAAATCTTTCGTCCAACCGGCATGTAGAATGTATACAACTTCTTCTTCAGGTACAACTTGTTGGCCAAGGACTTTGTCTTGTACAAAGTCTCGAGCTTGGTCCGAACCCTCGCTGCAGTCGTCTCTCCGGTAACCTCTCTCAGAACCTTGTTACCTAAACACAAAATCACGGAACTGTGAGCTTTCTTGTTTAGCTCAGCTTTCGCTTCAGCTTCCATATCCGTGGGTAAAACCTCCAGAGCTGCTTCACATCCATGTTGGATTAATAAAGCACGCATCTTGATCCTCCATAACCCGAAATCACCAGTTCCATCGAATTTTATCAATGTCAAACTTGGCTCCCGTCATTCTTTATCCCTTTATTAATTTGCTAAACCTTGTGAAAAACCTCACAATCACAAACTAACAAAGTCCCTTGTGCAAAATCTTTAAACTAATAACCTTTTGTTTTAAAAAACAAAATAATAATCAAATCTAAAAAACTTGACCCAATACTTTAAATCCAAATCTTGGCCCAGAATATTAAAATTGATTAGTTAGCCCAATTAGTCTTAAAGATAACCCTACTGTGTAGTTGACTTTAGATAGTAGCCAACACCGTATCTTCTTCTTCTTTATCTTTCAACCTTCGACAATGAAAGACAATGGCAGAAACCACGAGAACCTTGTCGACCTAAAAATAAGAAACCCTTTTTAATCGATAATAGCTGCTGCTCCTTCTTGTTGTCGCTGAATTTGGTAGCCCAAACAGAAAACGAATCTGCTCCTTCCAAAACAAACGAATCACCCAAGAACCCTTCTTGATCGATCCTAGATAACCAGAGAACCCTGCGAACCTGGCTCTTGATACCACTTGTAGGATTCGATCGCCTACAACCCTGGTTACTAGATGCGGAACCTTGATCACGAAGAACACACAATCACAACACTCGACAGAAAAGAAAGAATAGAAGAACAATTACACAAGGTAATACCCTAATCGATGATTGATTAGTATTGAAATAATGAACGTACCAAATCCCCTCCCCCCTCACCTCCTTTTATAGAGATGAGGGGGAAGGTATAAACCGACTCCAACAAGGAATCCTAAGTCGGCTGTGATTACAAGGAAAAGTAAACGTTTCCTAATTCTAATACTTGGCTAATATAAGTTTAATTTAACACGTAGACCTCTAGACTTATTCGTAAACTAATATGATGACTAAACATAACAGATATTTATAAATTAAATCCCACATGTTTTGTTTTTGGAATTTTTCTAATCCATTCAAATTTCTGATGGTGTAAAGAGGACCAAAATTATATAAGCATATGTTATTCTGATACTGTTTGGGCATATGCCGCGTAGTTGTTTTGGTATATGCCGCATTTGGCTATTGTTATTGACTTACATTACTCGTTTAGATCATATTATAATGTAATTAAGTAGTTATGTTTTTTTTTCTACTGAAGGTCAGTTTCATAAAGATAAAAAGAAGCATAGGAGCCAAAACAAAAAATGAAAGCAAAGCAGACAATAAAACAAGGAATCACCATCACAAAGGACAACATCATTATTCATCCTCTAATAAAACACAAGAGTAAACTAAAATACATAAAAGGCTAAAAGCAAAAGGACAGGATCGTGAAAGATATCACCCATGTAGGAGGCTGTAGTTTGAGATATAAACTCAACAATTTCAAACGTAACAAACTCATTATCGTTAAAATCGACGCTAGGGTGAAATGAAAAGCAAGGGAGGTGAGCCGGTGAGGCCATTCCAAGCTAGGTGCTTTGCGCTTGAACCACAAAGTTATTGAAAACTTTAGAAGGTTAAGACTGGGTACATAATGTGTGATGATGGTGAATTGTGTCATTTTTTTATGGCTTATGATATATGTACCCCCCTAAATCACTATTTGTACCCCTCTCCCCCCCGGGTTTTTTCCGGTTTTTTTTTTTGTATTTTTTTTTATTTTTATAATTTTGTATATGTTATAAAACTGTGACACGGAAAAAACGGAACGAAAAATATAAAGTTTAACAGGTCAAAAGTATGAAACTGTCAAAAATTACGGAACAGAAACTGATAAAAAACTGCGTTGCACTGTAAAAAGAAGGGTACAAAATGAATCTTTTGTACCTTATTGGCACTATTCATGGGCCGGGGGTACCAATAGGGGTACCCTTTTTTTATTGGTTTGTGAAACAGTTGGTGCAACCAACAAGATGTTGTCATGCAAGTTTAAGCATAAATTAAGCACAATCTTTAGGTCTCATAATCAATAAATAAAATCATTATCACAATGACCGAGTTGTCTAGTTAATTACCAGTAACATTTGACCATCTGGTATGTGACCAAACAACATGTTGTACGTTCAAATCTCGTTAAAGATATTTATGAGATATGTGGTTAACTGAAAACAGATTTGATGTAACATTTGTAATTATTTTGTAATAATGTCGTTTGCAACTAATACATTTATTGGAAGCCCACCGCTTCTAAGAGGTCACGGTACGGTAGTTTTTTTTACGTTTTGGCACGAAAACGCCACGTGAAAACGTCATGGCCATAAAAGACTTCGTGTTTTCGTGTCTCGCGCCGATATAACTAGGCGAGATGGTCGTGTGAAAACGTCTCACGAAAACACGAGGACCACAACAGACTCGCGTTTTCGTGTTTGGCGTTTTAGTGCAATAATTTTATTTTTTTTTGAAATTTGAAATTGAAGATGGAAGGCAACGGCTAGAAATATTAATGGCTACAAAACTAGCCGTTTTTTTTTCTTCTTTTTTGACCCATTTTCACACTGTAAAAACCAAACACGTCTACCACTTTATACCATACTTTCTTAGAACTTCTATCTTTTTATACCATCCCTTCCAATTATATAACACTTCACCAAAATGAATCCCAACCAATAGATAAACAACTACTTCAACGAGCTACAAATACCGAATACGCAATTACCTAATTCTTCCAATTCGTCTAATCCAAATACTCCATCATCCGCAAACTCCATCACCTCTAATACCAATCAAATTCCGACACGCCCCAATATACCAAACCCATTTGCCAACTTCCAAGCCCCATCTCCAAACCTATTCATGAATTGTACTCCCGAAACGCAATCTTCTCAACAATTCCAACAATCACAACAATTCCAATAATCACAACAATTACAACAATCTCAACAATATCCTAAACATTCGTCTCAAGTACCACAACAATCGAATGAACCCGACGAGGGCAACCCGTCACACAAACAAGATCGAAAAAAATCCATGGCCAAGAAAAATACGGGTCAAAAAATGATAATCGGGAAAGAAAAACTGACCGCACCTTTTGGACTCAAGATGAGGAACAACTTTTGGCGGAATGTTTCATAGAAATATCCGAAGATCCGAAAAATGGGAATGACCAAGCGAGAGATACTTTTTGGTACAAAATTCTTGACGTATACAACGAGCGAGCCGAGGAAAATGGTTGGAAGGTGCCAAACAAAAATATGTTGACGGGTAAGTGGACGCCGATGAATCGAGATGTACAAAAGTTTAACTCGATTTATGACCAAACCAAACTTTTAAGTGGCGAAAATGAAGACGATTTTTCTCACGGGTACTAATATTTTTTAAATATCAAAATGGAAAAGAATTTACGCATAGGAGTGCGTGGCTTTTTTTGAAAAATAGATTCAAATAGAAAAACCCCGAGTCTACGCAAGCAAGAAGATCCCGAGGACGGGTAACCGGAGAAGAAGATCCGGAAATGTTTGGAGAGGATGATATCCCATGTCCACCCGGGGCTCCTCGAAAAGCAAAAGTTCAACGTTCTACAAGCTCAACATCCGCCACTTCCGGTTCACAAAAAGACCAATTTACCGAGTTGATGCAAACACAAATAAATTTGGACCGTGAAGCGAAAAAAGAACATATGGAGCGCGAGCTAGCCGCGCATCTCGCGGTTTGCGAAATTCAAAAAAGAAACGAAGAATTGAAGATACTAACTTTCGACACTACGGGGATGAACCTGGCGGACGCGGCGAAGATCGAGGCTTTGAAAGACGCGGCCCGGGCTAAATATTTTAATTTCTAAATTGTTGTTGCATTTTTTTATATGTATTTTGTTTATTTAAGTTTATTGTATTTTTTTATTTAAGTTTATGTATTTTATTTTAATTTTATGTAATGTTTTTTGGTTATTAATGAAATTAGAATTTGAATTTTATATAAAAAGTTTTTTTTATATGTATAGAAAGAAAAAGAAAAAGTGAGGTCTCCATAACACCAGAAATGTTGGTGTTAACCAGGAAGCATGTTTTTGATGTTTTCGTGTATTTTGGTGTTATGAGAAAAAGTGGTGATGTGGCACCACTTTTATACGACGGCACGAGCACGACAACTCGACTGTACCTGGAGCTCTAAGTTTTGCAACTAAAAACATATATTGGAAGTGATTGGCGTCTTTCTGTTAAGCCCTAATAGGTATATTATAATGGGCTTATTTGTATTCAAGAAAATAAGGGTGTTAATGTTTTGTTGTCGGATTGTTCAATTTATTCTTTTTAACTAGTTTGATTTTTTCTAAATCGAAAACCGAACCAAAAGCTGAATTTAAATTAGATAGAACCGAAGTAGAAACAGAATTTAAGTTCGTCTCGATTATTTGGTTGACTCAAATAACTCGAATTATACAATTTATATATATATATTTTCATTTATGAGTAAATTTTATGCCATTGTGTTAAGCTCAAAAGATATTATATTTAAAATAGGAAAGAGTTTTAATGTTTTTTGTATATATAAATATATAAAATATCTATATATTAATGTGGTCAGTTCGGCTCGGTATTATACATTTTCTAAAATCATATCAAAACTAAAAATCGAATATTTAATTCGACTTAAATTGGGTTTGACAAATATGATTCGATTACAAATACGGTTTTAAAAAGTCTACAGTCTTCTATAGGGATGGCAGCGAGGTGGGTTTGGGTCGGGGTGGTCGTCCCATCCCCAAACCATATTAGCAAAGCTCTCCTCAAATCCACCACGATCCCCATCTGGGATCTAGTTAAGGCGCCCCGTTAGGGCACGTACTCCTTCAAACCCGCCCCGTACTAATCAGAGATCTTATCGGGGTGTCCTCTTTGGGTTCAAACGTTCAATTTTTGACCAAAGTCTCGCACCATTTCATATTTATTCTTATTTTTAGACTGTCATCAATAACTTGAAGAATTAATACATTTTAATAAACAATTACAAAAAAGCCTTATTAAGTTTTCAACGTTAGTATTATAAATAAATAATTATAAATTACACCACTAAAAACTACAACTTAAAATATGAAACAACAACAAGAAGACTATGAAGAGAAACAGAAAAGCTGCATCTCTTGAGGAATTATCCTCCATTGAAAAGAAAATCGATGAGGGCTCCGCCTCGCCTTTTGACACTGAGAATCGCCTTAATCTTCTTCATGAGCTCGAAATCATAGATAAGTTCGCTTTGATGGATCTCATCTAAAAAGCTCAGGTCAAATGGGATATTGAAGGGGATGAAAACATAAAATTCTTTCATGGGTTAATCAATCAGAAAAGACGAAATCAGATGATCAATGGTATTATGGTTGAAGGCAATTGGATTACAGACCCCAGTTTGATCAAAGATGCATTTTTTTAATTTTACAAAGTCAAATTGCAAGCCCAAGACTCCCAGGTTTCGTTCCCTAACCTTTCTCATTCTTAAACCCTTAATAGCATAGATCGGGATTATCTTAAAAGACTGGTGACTCATGAGAAAATCAAGGAGGCCGTTTGGGATTGTGGTAGTAGTAAAGCTCCTGGTCCTGACGTATTTTCCTTTGCTTTTGTGAAAAAATATTGGGACATCATTAAGAAGGACCTGCATGATTTCATTAATTCCTTTTTCGCCTTATGTGACATGCCTTATGGAGCTAACTCTTCCTTCTTCACCCTCATTCCTAAAGTTAACAATCCTACTCTCATTACTGATTTTCGTCCTATATCGCTCATTGGCATACACTACAAGATCATTGCCAAGATTCTAGCAAACCGGTTATCTAAAGTGATTGATAAGATTGTTAGTAAAGAGCAATCAGCATTTATAGCTGGACGTTAAATTCTTGACGGCCCTATCATTCTTAGTGAAATCATAGAATGGCACAAAAAAAACAACTTCTCATTTTTAAAGTGGATTTTGAGAAAGCTTTTGACACTATTAGCTGTAATTACTTAGATCATATTCTCGATAGTCTCGGATTTAGACTTAAATGACATTCTTTGATCAAAACCTGTCTTTCATCTTCAAGAGCTTCTATTCTTGTCAATGGTAGCCCTACGTCCGAATTCTCTATCAATCGTGGCCTTAGACAAGGAGATCCTCTATCTCCCTTTCTTTTCATTCTTGTCATGGAAGGTCTTCATAATGCCTTCGCTGATGTTGTGGGTAATGGTCTGATCAGTGGTATTAATATTAATAACTCGTCTATCAATATTTCCCATCTTTTTTTGCAGATGATGTGATAATTACTACTGGCTGGAACGCTAGAGATCTGGAAAACATCATTCGTGTTCTCCATGTTTTCTATCTTGCTTCGGGGCTCAAGACTAACATCCACAAATCTAATATCTACGGTATTGGGGTTAACGAGGATGAGGTTTATAATATGGCTAGTAACGCGGGATGTATTGAAAGTAATATCCCTTTTAATTATCTTGGTCTTCCTAATGGTTCCAACATGAAATCCATTGCCAGCTGGAAGATGTTAATTGATCGTTTCCGCTCGAGACTCTCAACTTGGAAAGTCAGTCTCCTTTCTATAGGGGGTCGTCTAACCCTTATCATGTCTGTGTTAGGAAGTCTCGGCATCTATTATCTCTCAATTTTAGAGCCCCTGAATCGGTTCTTAATGATTTGGAAAGAATTCGGTCGAACTTTTTTTGGGGAGGTAATTAAGATGGCCAGAAAATGGCATGGGTCAAGTGGTCTATTATCTTAAATTCTTATGATAATGGAGGTTTAAACATTGGTAGTCTTAAAGCTTTTAACCTTGCTCTTCTCCAAAAATGGCGCTGGAGGTTGTTCACTTCTCCAAATGATCTATGGGTTAAAGTCGTTAAAGCTTTTCATGGTCATGAAGGTGGTTTTGATAATAATGGCTGCAGTTTCAAGGGTACATGGGCTAACATTGTTGGATCCTCAAACTTCCTTCACTCGAAAGGTATCATTTTGAATAATTCTTTTCGTTTTAATGCTGGTTGTGGAACTCGTATTCGTTTTTGGAAAGATATATGGGTTGGCGAGGCCCCTCTCTCTATCAGGTACAATCGTCTTTACCGACTTGATCTAGACAAAGATTGTCTCATCACCGACCGTATCATTAATGGTCAATGGCATTGGAATTGGTCTAGGACCAATATTGGTGTTCGAAATCTTGCTTTTTTTCGCGACATGCTGAATGAGATTGGCCAACTCAATATTGTTGCTAGCGAAGACACATGTGTTTGGAATCTTGGCCCAAATGGTACTTTCACGGTAAAGGATGCTCGTAATATTATTGACCAAAAGACTCTTCCTTCTCTTCCTTCTACTTCTTGGGACAAAATCATTCCCCGCAAGGTTAATATTTTTATGTGGAGATTGTCATTGGATCGGCTTCCTCACAGGTTGAATCTCTCTTTGCGTGGAATGGATATTCCGGCTATTTCTTGTTCCTCTTGCAATGCTAACGTTGAATCTGCCAATCATATTTTCTTTGAATGCATTATTGCTTCTGATTTATGGAAGCTCGTGTATAGATGGTGCGAAATCCCCTTTGTCCAAGCTTTATCCTTTGAGGCGTTTAAAGATTGGTTATCCTCTTGGCATGCTCCTAAAGAAAAGAAACACATGCTTTTCATCATTTCTACCTCGGTTCTTTGGTGGCTTTGAAGATTCCGAAATAGTGTTACTTTTAACTCTCAACCGTTGAGGAAAAGTGACATTTTTGATTATGTTCGTTCTACTTCGTTTTCTTGGCTCCATAACAGAGGCAATTTGATTTTATCCTGGACGGATTGGTTGAAGTCCCCTCTAATGACCGCGTGTTTGGACAATGGTTGATTGCTTTGTTTCAGAAGGCTGCTTTCTTGTCTCGCCTTCTTCCTCAGGGCTTGTTTGGGGTTTCTTCAAAAACCACCTCAGAGTGAAAACCGGTGGCTCGGCCTTCGTGGTGGGGCGTTTTTATTTTTGCGGAGTGAAAACCGAATGTTCGGCCTCCGTTTCAAAAGTTTTTTTATCCATTTAGTTTCCCTCGCAGTTAAAGTCCTGGGTTGCATCGTTATGCTTTTATTTTTTGTAATTCATATATACTTTTAAGTTTCTAACTCCTTGCTTGACTCTTTTTTTCAATATATTATCAGCCGTTCAAAAAAAAGAGGCATTCGCTGTGATTGCTAATGGGGATGCGGGGAGAATTAACATTAACCGGTAACTATACGTAAAACTGAAACTTTTTTTCTAAAAGCGAATAGTTTAACTAACTTTAAATTGTGTGATTTTCAGGATCTGATTCAACAAAATATGTATGCAAGATGATAATAAAAGAGCATTTTATATGTTCTCTGCTAAATAAATGGGACTCAAAGACATACAGTACTGGCTGAATAATATTGTAGCATTTAATTAAATAATCCAAAGTTTGTTTTGCTTATTGTAAAATTTTAAAATACTCACTCCGTCCCATATTAAATGTTCACTTTGACTTTTTAAAGTTTTTTTTTAACTTTGATCTTAAATATTTTTGTTTGTGTTATATAATACTTGATGTAAAATATATGAATAGATTGAGTTTTAAATGTATTTTCATTTGGTATAATTTTCATCAAGTATTATATAACAAAAAAAAAATTATTTAAGATCAAAGTTGAAAAAGAAAGACTGCAAAAGTCAATACTAGATATTTAATATGGGACAGATGTAGTAATTAATTATTTCCCATATCGATCGTGTATAATTTCATATTAGTATATCTTTTTGTTACATATGTGAATCTGTTTCAGTTTCATTCGATCTAGCTTATAGCTAGCTTTGTAACAGAACAAGGAGATATGTTATATGAATACCATGCATCAATGCATGCAGTGACGGAACCAAAAAATCAAGTTGTGGGGGACAAATTTTTTTTTTTTTTACGATACGATATGACATAAGAAAACTTCAATAAAATGCGGCAAAAAATGTAGTATTGAGCAAAAATTTTACATAAGCGGAGCAAAATACAACTTGCCGTTCAAAAAAAAAAATCTTAGTAAAAGAAAATAGTCCTAAGCAAATATTTGAAAAAAAAACTATTGTTTATGTTAAAGAAAAAAAGTAATTAGCTTAAGTTAACAAATATATACACAATTATTCTCAAAAAGTATATTCTTTTAAATTTAATTGGCAACGTTATAACTTTTCTAAGAAAGTTAAAGAGAAAGAAAAAAAGTAAACACTTAAATTATTATTTTTGTTACTATATCTCAATCACATTGTACTTGCAATTTTGACACAGTAACATCTTCTTCTCTTCTCTCTTTCATCTTCCAACAAAAGAACTCAAAAAACCTTCATAAAATCAGTTCTTTTTCCCTTTTTCCCCCCCGCCATGTTTTGGGTTGGGGGCATTCTCAATTTGTAGTGGAGGGCATCATGAAAAAATTTCATAAATTAACCCTAAAAAATTATGCTTATTGAAGAAGCCAGTTGCCCCCTATTATGTGAATAGATCCGTCATTGAATGCATGTCTAATAACATAAAACACTTATTAACCAAAACAATGTTGTTGGTTCAAAAACTGATAAGTAAAAGTTGGTTCGATTATATTTATAGGTATCTATTTACACTCCTAATGAAACGCCGTTGTCAAAACCATTATTAAACGAAACTCGAGACAAACAACATTTACGGTCCATGTTATTAATCATTAAAACAATACTGCACATAAAAATAAGAATTGGAAACCCGTGTAGGAGGGTGTGGTCCGTGATGTGAATTTAACTAGTCCAAACTTAACTAGATCGATCATTGTCGTTGAAATCCACATTAAGACCTTTTGCCTAGCGGTAAACGTGAGACTGCAAATGCCCCAACCATGTGAATTAGTTTCGACAGTAGAAATCAGATATCTATTACTGTGATGTGTTAGTTTCACTTTTCAAAAGAATCGGCACAAGGGTGAAATGAAATGCAAGAGGGCGAGCCAGTGAGGCCACATCATGCATGCTAGGCGATTACTAACTAGCGATGTAACTGACAAGTTATTGAATCCTTTAGAGGGTTAACACAGGAATGGATGATCGATCATGTTGCTAAACGGAAAACTAAGTACGTATTTATCTAAAACAAATTCTAAAAACTTTGATATGATTAAAAGCCAAGTAATCAATATATTTATATTATGCAGATTGTGCAAGTACATCATGAAAACAATAAAATGACGTCGACAATAATTCAACAACAACAACGATACCTAATTTAGTCCCGTTAGTTTGGTTGATCTTTTTTTCCTGGTAAACCCGAAAACCGAACCGAACTAAATTCAAATTGGATTGAACCGAAACGAAAATCTAATTTGTATACGGTTCGGTTTTGAGTTGACCCTAATAACACAAATACAATTAAAATTTTTTCTTTCATTTATTTATATAGATTTTTATCCTAATTTTTTTTATAAGCTCAAAATATATTTTATTTATATCAGGAAAGAGTTTAAATGTCTTTTTATGTATAAATATTTATATATTTATGTGAATTCGGTTTTTGATTCAAGACTGCTTTCATTTTATCAAAAACATATCTAAACCGAAAACCGAATATTTAATTCAGTTCGATTAGAAATTCGATTGGATTTTTATTGGTACGGTTTTGATTTTCGGTTCTGCAACATGTCCCGTGTACAAGCTTGGACGAATATTATTGATAAGGTGAAATCTCGCTTATCCAATTGGAAATTAAAGTCCTTTTCAATTGGAGGTAGGCTTACTTTACTTAAATCGGTCTTAGGTTCGATACCGATATTTCACATGTCTATCTTTAAAGTCCCTTTAACGGTGCTTCGTTCGCTTGAATCTATCCGATGCCAGTTTTTTAATGGACATGAGCTCAAAAGTAACAAATCTTCTTGGGTTAAATGGAACAGTGTGTTGGCGGCCAAAGAAAAAGGTGGTCTTGGAGTTTCAAGCCTTTTTGCTCTTAACAGAGCCTTATTGATGAAATGGTTCTGGAGATTTTATTCCCATAATGATTCTTTATGGTCTAGAGTAATTAAGGCTATTTACGGAGTTGATGGTGAGGTAAATAAAGTCTCTAAATATGCTAGCAGGTCCTGCTGGAG
>BQNB010034777.1:0-51358 GCA_026074375.1 Tanacetum coccineum
AAAAACCTATTTTAATTTCTAGAAAATACAAATTTAACTGGAAAAATAAAGAAAAATGATTTTTAACTACTTAAAATGTGCAAAAAACTAATGGTATGAAAATGACCAATTTTTACTAATCAATTGAACCCTAATTTTGCTAATTAAAACCTAAACCCTAATTTTATTAAACTAATTTTAAAAATATAAAAACTATTTTATTTATCCTAAAAGAACAGGGTAGAACATGCAAAGAATGAAAGTAAAGGGTAAGCGGGGTAAATAACAAAAATTTACACTACAATGAAAACAGACAACCTTTAATTATTGTAAAAGTTCCAAACAAACCCTACGATTTGGCTTATTTTTAGCTTATCTAAAAAGTGAAAATTAGCAAAAACTTAAAACTGAAAAGTTATTCCTGAGCTAATACACTACAACTTTAATAAAAGCTCCTTGAACTTTTATCAACTAGATAAGCTAAAAATTAAGCTTCTAAAACTGTATTACAGAAACTAAGGATTTCCTTTGAAATTCCAACTTTTCTAAACTATGGCTTATATCTAGCTTATTACTAAATGAAAATAAAAACTAAAAGAAACTGAATAAAACTTAAGATGTATACTAAAGATGTTTAAAAAGAAATAAGCTAAAAGTAAACAAAATTAACAAGAAATTTGATCTTAAAAAGCTAAGGTTCAGCTTAATAACTGTTGTTAAGCTTTACCTAATAAGCTAACTAGCTGCTTATTACTAATTCCTAGAAACTAAATTTTTGGAAATAAGCTATCCTATTGATGTTGAATAAACCTAGATATAAGGATTTTGAAATAACAACTAGAACTTAGGAATCCAAAAGAAAATAAGCTAAAATCTCAACTGTTGCTATACCACATTTGCAAGTACCTAAAAGCTAGTCTAAAGCTTTAGAAATGAAAGCTAAGAGATGATTTATGAAGAGCTAATGGAATACTAATAGAATGCTTAAAACCTAGTTCTATCTTCTAATTACAAGTTCTAAAAAGTGGCTAGAAAAGTGATAAGCAACAGCAGTAGTAACTGAGTTACTACTGCTTTTGCTGATATACTTGACAATTCTTAAGTGCAGGCAAAATTGCTAAGGTAAAAACTCATAAACCTACTCACTTAATGTATCTAAGTGTATATTAACCAAGTTTGAATTCTAGAATGCCATGAATCTCTTAAATCTAAAAACACTTTTACACTTAAAACTGCCCTGGTGCTAAAATACTATTTTTAACCTATAAACTTTGAAATTCTACAAATTAATTCTTAAAACCTATTTAAAACTTAATAACTCTGAAAAACTCAACTATGTAAAATGTTTTAGCAATGTCTTGTTGACTTTACAAGTCAAAAATGCCTTGTCCCAAACACTATAAAAATCCTGAACTGTCCAAACTATATTGCACTTAAATTCTATTTTAAAACTGAAAGTCTAACAAAAATGAAGGGTGGGGAATATGAAAAAGGGGGGGTCGGAGGAGGTAAAGGCTGCCACACCTATAGCTATACTCATCTTATCTAAAACCTAATTAAGCTATTTTAACTCTAAAAACTAAAGCTTATTAACAGAATTAAGCTAGTTTATCAGCTAGCTTATTCTACTAATAATGACAGAATTAAAAACAATGAGTACTTAATGGATTTTAACTACAACTAGCTTAAACATTTGCATATCTAAGCTAACTAGGCAAGTTTGAACAAGATTAAGCTCAAATAAGACAAAGAAATAAGCAACTAGATTAAGCTAAATGAATGATGAAATCAAAATTATAAAGCTAAACCTATGACTTGAAGTCTCTGACACTAGGCCACTCTTTCTGAATGAGTGACCTCAAATCAAAACCTATATGGCTCCTAGCCTCTAAACCAAGAGCTTAAAGCTCAATAAGCTTCTTTGAGCTTATTACTCCTTAATGCTTCAAAATTCATTCAACTTGAACTCAAGTGGACATTTTTGAATTAGAATAGAAAAATACAGTATTTAAAAGACTCTTGACAATATTTGAACTACTTTAGAACTAGAGAAAACAAAATAAGCTAAAATGAGCTTATTACAAGCTTATTGGCTAAAAACAGCTTATAACATGATTACTTGAAAACAAATTAAACTCAACTTGCTTTATTTCTTTTAAAAGAAGAGTACAAGTTACAAAAGAAACAATTATTACAACTGAATTGAGAGATTTAGAAAGAACTTAATTGCAATGATGAACAGTACACGAAATTGAAAAAATACAAAGAAAATTGAAAACTCTAAAAACTAACTCTCTAAAATCGATTTAAGAGCTCCTATTTATAGTTGAGAGTGAAAAGAGGATGAGAGCTTCAATCCTTTATAGCCGTTGGATCTTATACATTTGAATTAAAGCCATTGGATCCAATTGGTGATGTGTTCGAACCAATAAGAATCTGCCACATGTACAAAATGACGTGGATGTGATAAAATACGAGGTGGAGTGAGTTGGGGAAAACGAGAAAGGAGTTTGGAGAAGGTGGGTTTGTTAGGCGTTTTAGGCGGGAAAAGTTGTTATAGGGTGGTTAGGGAGAAGGTTTGCCCGCGTCTTGTTTGAATCTTTGGCTTTATTGCATAAGTGGTCCTTGTGTTTCATTTCCACAGTTGTAGTGTTAAAATGACTTTCGGAATTAACACTTCTGGCCCTTTGTAATTAGAAGACGAGGAAATGGCTTTATTTTGGCTTATTGTTATATAAAAGTGTTGAAAATGCCCAATTGTATTTTTATATTCCATCTTCCATTGTAAGGACAAAGTGGTCTTTTTCCTTCAAACTTTTGTCCTTTTCTTCATTTTCTTGTCTTTTCTTGACCACGGTCTTGATCCGGCTTTTGAAATTGGCTTCAAATCTCTCTCTTGTACTTGTCTTTTCCGTTTCTTGTCGGTTTTGGCTTGTTTTTGCTCTTTTTGACTTTATTATCCTTTCCTGCACGTTGAGACACAAAAGCACACATATTTCTATCTTTTGGCATATTTTTGGCTTTTATTGGCGAAATCCTGGGTATTTTATGTATACAATTTAACACTTATCAGTGGTCAAGTGTATGTAAAGGTGTAAGACTTGGTTCCATAAGATAAGCCTTATCTTGATATTTTAGGGCAAGTAGTCATGAAATAGATATTTCTTGGTCCTATCCCTTGCATATCCGGCCACCTTGACATATATGGGATGATATTTTGATTATTTTTGTGTATGGTATAATCGTGGGTATATTGCTTAAGCGTAATAGGTTTGGTGCTTCCGGAGAATGCCGATACGCATTTTAAATTCGCAAAACGAAAGCATTTTATTAACAAATAAAAATAAAAAAAAAGATGAACAAAGTTGATAATTATCCTTCAGAATAAACATTTAACAACTTGATGATGTAAACGTAAATCGTTTACTGCAATTTTACATCTGAATGATTATTTGTTAAGTTTGCGCATATAGCTTAACGATTACTATTTAAGAGCAAACTCGTAAAACCCTAAAAATAATTGTGTGAATTACATAATGTCGTGCGTACAGAAAGAGTACGATAGTGTGTCAAATGAACCTAAAAACAAGATGTGTTATAGTCTCCCCCTTTAAATACCTTGTACTCAAGGCTTATGACACGGCACTTGACGACGGTGCGATCTTGGTGAAAATGTGTGGATATTTCTTCCTGAAATGATGTTTTTATCTTCCTCCCGTTCCCATGTAAAAACCTCAGGACCTGCGCCTATGAGTTACATAGAACTTTGACAATTGGGACCACAGCTTCGCCTCAATTGTTTGAGACTTTACACGCTCCATGATTTCTACGGCATCATTCACAAAATAGAGCTTGTCGTCCACGTAATTGGAGTCCATCCAAACAAACGACTAAGGGATCGTCAGAATAACATTTTTCAAGTGGATACCTGAAACGTATTGGTAAGACCCAGCTCAATCTCCCTTTATTGAAGCTCAAGCTTGTAAGCAATGGATCCAACCCTTTTCATCACCTTGAAAGGTCCGACATATCTGGGGTTTAACTTCCCCCGTTGCCAAAGACGTACTACCCATTACCAAGGCGAAACCTAAAGCAAAACTTTATCTCCAACTTGAAAACTACAACTCCCATCATTTACTCTTTAAGTCGTCGTAATCTCTTTGTCGATCAACGAGCGGTTAGAATCCTTTGTTTTTGATTTTGAGATCCTCCGGTCCGTTTTTTCTTACAACTAATATATGGACCATTGAGTTGAACTTGTCCAACCTTGGCCAACACACGGTGAACGACCACTTTTGAGGTAGCAACCAAAAGTGCTTCAAACTGTGCAGTCTTAATCTAGCTGATAACTGTTTATTTGTATGAAAACTCGACTAATGACAAATGTTTTAACCCATCCATTTCCAAAGTCCCCGATTTATGCAATGCACATTAGCCATATCCTCAAGAGTATTGTATAGGTTCTCTCGCTTGTCCGTGCGGTTTAACGGATGATATGCAGTACTCTATTCCAAGACTTGAACCCAAATCCTTCTGAAGTGACTTCTAGATATTTGATCGCGAACCGAGCGTCACGATCACAGATAATATGAGACAGGTATTCCAATGCAGTCGTGATACCTCCTTAGTATATTCTCGCTAATTTAACCATGGGATCTGTTTCCCACATTGGCACAAAAATGCAGACTTGTAATCGCTCAACGATCAATCCCAAATATTTTAATAACCTTGTGACGACTTAGGAGCTTCGTGACTAAAATCCATTCTTGATGTTGTCGCCACTTCTATTGAGGTATCGTCTGGCTGCACTAGACAAAACCTCGCTGTGTCCCTCTGATGTTCGGAGTGACCTTGACCTTAGCACAAGTCAAACATTTGCTAACATGGTGGCGAGTGTTTGGTTGGAGGGTGTGTGGTGGGTGGGGTCTTCATATTGGCCACCAGTATATTTTCTTCATATCTTGGTACAGTCTTGTCCCAAACCCGATGAATAGAGTATTTAGACTTTTGGGACTCGAGCAGTGATCAAAGTCCTTAATACGCCAGACATGGTAACCACTCCTGGCCATTAAGGCACAGAGTTCCATCCGCACGTGATTCCAATTTCCGTTCAATGTTTCCTATCTCTGGATCTTTTTGAATTCTCAACCACATACCTCTAACATCCTCCTTCTTGTGTTTCTCTGGCTTTCTGCTTCGTCGGCAAGCTTTCAAGATTGGTTTATGAAGATCCAAGCCAATAGTCATCACTAAGGCCCGAACCCTAGTGGTTCTCGTTCCTTCTGTCAGAGCATCAGCAACAACAATTACGCCTTCCCTGGTGATAACGAATTTTCGCAATCGTAATCACCAGTAACTCTAACCCAGCGATGTTTGCTCATATTAAATTCTTCTGATCAAGAAAAGTGTTGTAAACTCGTAATTTTTTTTATTTGTGATCATGAACACCGTGCACTTGGAGTTCCGTATAGATAGTGTCCTCAAATCTTTAGAGCGAACAACTAAGAATAGGAATACTACTGACCCATTGTTCTAAATCATGAGTCGAATCGTTCTTTTTCATGAATTTCTAACTGCGAGATGCATAAGAAACCACCTTTTCTCATTGCATCACACAATCGCCCAGAAACCCTTCTTTGAAGCATCGCAGTATGCGATGAAATCTTCGCTTCCCTCAGGTAGGCCAGGATTGGTGCACTGCACAACCTTCTGCTATCAACAGTTTAAAAGCTGCTTCTTGTTTATCACACCCGAATCAATACTTGACACCTTTCTGGGTTAGTTTGGTCCATTGACTTGCTTTCTTTGAAAAACCCTTCGAGTGAATCTTCTATAATAGCCCCCGGCAATGCCCAAAAATTGGCGAATCTCTTGTTGGTGTTTTAGGAGACGCCCAATCTTTGATAGATTCAATCTTGGCAGGGTCAACGTAATACCATCGACAGTCAATCATGTGACCGAGGAATTGTACCCTGGAGATCCAGAATTCACACTTGGAGAACTTGGCGTACAATTCTTCTTCTAAAGCAATTTAAGATCTGTCCTAATGTGTTTTCATCAGTGTATCCATCCTACTTTTGGAGTAGATCAAAATTGTCATCGCTGAAGACAATTACAAAACTTGTCCAGATAAAGAGAAACTGTTCTACACGACCACGGTTTCAAAGGTCCATGAACCAGACCTTGTCATTAGTCAAACCAAAAGGCATACTTGGAATTCATAGTGACCGTCATCGAGTCCTGAATAGCAGTCATTGGGAATGTCTTCTTCTCGAACTCTCCAACTGGTGATAACCCTGACCTCAATCAATCTTTGAACAAATACTCGAACCCTTGCAAGCTGGTCAATAGGTTCATCGATGCCTTGGTGAGTGGTATCGGTTCTTTCACTGTCAGTTTTGTTCAATTCCCTGTAATCGATGCACATCCGAAAAGACCCATCTTTCTTCTTTACAAACAGAACCGGAGCTCCCCAGGGTGAGGAACTTGGTCTTATGAAGCCTTTGTCCGTAAGTTCCTGCAGTTGCTCCGCTAGTTCCTTCATTTCGGACGGTGCTAATCTATATGGTGCCCGTGCTACAGGTGTAGCACCCGGTACCAAATCGATTCGAAACTCCACTTGTCGAGTGGGTGGTATACCCGGCAAGTCCTCAGGAAAGACTTCAGGAAATTCTTGAACAACTGGCACATCTTCAAGTCGTTTCTCCTTTGACTTGTCTTCGTCTTTGGTTGCGGTGATATTTGCTAAGAATACGTGACATCCCTTCGTTAAATACTCTTGAGCCTTAGTACACGAGATGATGTTTAATCGGGTCCCGTGTTTATTGCTGCTTCCGTCACCACGAACGATTAAAATTTCGTCTCCAAAAGGAATACGAACGATCTTTTCCGCACAGACAATAACGGCATGGTACTTTGCCAACCAATCCATACCAATTATCACGTCAAAACTACCTAGTTCTACGGGCATTAGGTCTATGTTGAAAGGATGATTTAAGAGGTTTAACGTACAACCCCGGATAATAGTGTTTAACCCAACTATTCGCCCGTCGGCTAGTTCGACATTATAATCATGATCTAATGCAGTTGGAGTGATAACAATTCAAGAGCTAAATGCAGTAGATACAAAACTCCTATCGGCACCGGTATCAAATAAAATAGATGCATATCGGTTGTTTAGGAGAAACGTACCCGTGATGACATTGTTGTCCGGGTTTGCCCCTGCATTGCCCACGGCATACACCTTTGCCTGAGCCTCGGCATTTCCAGCCTGATTACCCCGGTTGTTGTTGTTCTTCCATTTTGGGCAATCCTTCCTGAAATGCCCCTGAGCACCACATTTAAAACAAGCAGCCCTCTGATTAGCCCCAGTGTTGACATTGGGGGGATTCTTGCAGTCACGACCTAAATGACCAAATCGGTGGCACTTGTGGCATTTGGGAGCACAAGGACCATCATGGTGATAGTTACATTTGGAACACAGAGGTCTAGGCCCTCCGTATGGTTTCCCGTCATTATTTCCTGCGGCATAAGCTCTTCCAGTGTTTTGTCTCTTGTTTGGTTGCTGATTCTGGTTGTTCCTGGCGGTGTCATCAGACTTTCTTTTGTTGTCAGCCTGACGTTCAGCCCAAGTGTTGATCTTTTTGTCCATGAGTTCAGTGGCGAACTCAATGGCATCCTGCATAGTTTTTGGCTTAGTCGCCATCACACTGCCATGGATCGTGTCGGGCAAGCCACCGACATATTTCTCAACTTGGTCTATTACTTCCGGAAACATCCGATCGCACATTAGTGCCGGAAAACGTTGCTATAAGTCTACATCGTTACCCTTTACCTTCAAATTCCACATTTCGAACTCCAGTTTCTTAATTTCGCCCCTTGGGCAGTATTTGTCTGTCATCATCTTTTTCAGTGTCCTCCATGGCATTGCATGGGCAGCTTTAGGAGTAGTGGTCTTAACATGGGAGTTCCACCATGTAAGAGCATTTCCTTGCAGGGTACACGTAGCAAATTTGACCTGGCATGCTACTGTACAGTTGCTTATGCTGTAAACAGACTCCATCTTTTCAAACCACTGAGTGAGTCCAACAACTCCTTAGTGGCCCTTGAGTTTAAGACGACTCCCTCAGTGCCTTTGAAGTCCAAAGGTTTGCATTTCAAGAATTCAGAGTAAGAGCATTCGCGAGCAGTTTGGGCTGGCCTTGGTCCTGAACCATTGCTATTGTAGCCATTCCTAACCCTGCTTGCTTCTGCTTCAGCCATTGCAGCAGCAACTCCTTGATCAATTAAGGCCTGAAGTTGTGCCTGAGTAACAGTTGTGGTTGGTGTTTCATTTGGGTTTAACCTCGTGGGCCTTCCTCTTGGTGCCATTTTCTTTAATCACAAGAAAGTACAATACCCGTTAGATTTCAATACAATCATAACGTGACATAACGTATGCATCATAAATAAAAAGATCACATCACACAGTGAAATATACAACCAACACAAGATCGACATAACATAATACATCCATTCCATATATAATCTGGAAATATACATGATCTGTTTGGTACAAAATGCTTCCCTATCGCTAGGTTACAAAATGAAAATCAACATAAAGCCCTACTAGCCGGGAGTTACCCGTAATACTTAGTAGGCTATACAGGATAGCTAATCAGAAACAAAAGATCTATACAGGATAGCTAACCAAAACAAAATATCTATACTACGCACTGCTAGCTGGGATAACCCCATAAAACTTAACAGACTGCATAGTAGATATAATCATAACCAAAGTCTATAATTGCTACCCATGTCCTACCAATGTGTCAACGCGTGGCTCCAGCCTCCAGTGCCTTGCAAAAAGATCTAAACAGAGTAGCTAGACAAAACAAAAGATCTATACAGTCTGCTAGCTGGGAATAACCCATAATACTTAACAGACTGTACAGTAGCTACAGTCATAACCCAGTCTAAGAACTGCTACTGGCCTCCTCTGGTAGCTCTGGCTCTGCAGGATCCTTAGCAGGTCCCTGCTGTCTCTGAAGCTCGATCATCTGAGTCTTGAGGCTCTTCACTATCTTTAGTGTCTCCACTAACTGTCTCTGTCTCCGATAGTCTGCTTTCAGCAGATCTGAAATCACCGACTGTCTCCTACGGTCTGCTGCCTGCAACTCAGTGATCTCGGACTGCTGAGCCATGACCGTAGTCCGAAGTGATATGCCCTCGGAACGTACCTGATCGCAAGCATCCATCGACTGTGCCCAAGCGGCACGAGATGCTCTGGCCTCCTCCTCCATCAGAAGGGCAGTGCGTCTATGGAATGGCCTACCCCTGTACAACATGTTGACTCGGGCTCTAAGTAGAGCTCGGTCATGTCGTGCATCATCTAGCTGAGAATATATGATCTCATCCTCCTGGTCAACAGTAGTAGCCAACTCAATAACTCTCTGATTGACCCCCTCTAGGGTGGTCGGTGCAATCTCCTGGATGGCTCCTACAAGGTCATCCCATGTATCCGTAATACCATAGCCTAACTCTCTAGACGTCTGGCGTCCTGGAGCGGCATCTAACATATCAGCAAATCCATAAAGGTCTGCCCTAGCTGTGGTAGGTCCAACCTGCCTAGCAGCACCAGCTGTCGAACTCTCCCCGACCTCGTATCCAGGACCAGGAGTAGTACGACACGGCCTCTTACGAAGCGGTAAACAAATCTCAGGCATCTCAGTCTCATGAACAGGAGATGGTAGTGCATCTCTCTGTCTAATCCCAGCAGCTCGGGATCCCAGAGATCCCTCAACATATGTAGGGCTATTGGGTGGTGGTGATGGTATAGGTAATGGCGGAGAGGGTATCTGAGGAAGTGGTGATGAGTATGGAGAGAGAGGTGATGGTGGTGGAGTAGGTAAGGCTAACAATCTCTCAGCAACTTCCTCGGAGAGGAACGGTGCCGGCGCCTGGGGTCGGATGGACATCCTAGCCGTGACGCGATAAGCAAGGTATGGGTCCTGGTCAGCTGAATAAGCAACAGCTGCAGGGTCGGCAGGAGCTAAGTGCTCCTCCTCCTCTGCATCATCATCATCATCATCGTCATCGTCAGATGGCTCCTCATCATCCCTGTCGTCTCCTCTGTCAGCAGGATAGTCGGCTGGATCCTCCTCAGGATCCTCCTCGTCATCCTCCTCCGGATCCTCCTCAGGATCGGACTCAGGAATGTATCCCGGTGACTCAGTAGTAGGTGAGGCAGCAACAGGCAATGGCTGCTCCTCAGCCGGTAGGACATCGTCCTCTGGTAAGAACTCCGGGTAAACAGGCTCCGGAACAAATGGTACATAGATAGGTGAAGGTGGTGCCTGCTCTGGCTCCTCAGGGCCAGGCACGTAATCTGGAGACGGTGGATCCTGAAAAATAGGTCCTTCGGCTCCTGGTGATCCTATGTCAGATAGGTCCTCATATGGGCTGGATATCTCAGTATACGTAACTGTAGAATCTTCCGAATCCGACATGCTCGAAACTGAAAAATCAAAAGTGACTTATATAAGTATATTAATATAAGACTATTATCCTTATATACGTAATATATTATAAACACGTATATCAATTATGCATGTATATAGCCTAACCGACTAATGCAACAATTTGTATATGAATACCCCGTAAAAACCCTTTTGTATGTATGCAATGTTTGAAAACGGTTATAGTCCAGCAAAAACATTTTGACCTGGTTCTCTATAACCTTGGCTCTTGATACCAATCTGTAACACCCCCAAAATGGGTCGCAGCGGAATAAGGATCCGGGGCGTGTTACTTCAAGATCAACAGCACAAGATATATATAAGAACGACACAAAAAGTCGTTTAAATTGATACATTGGATTTAATTATAAGACATAATACAAAAGCATAAAGCTTTACTTGTTCCTTGTTTAATATTACAAAAGACAACAATACATTTCCCAAAATATGATGCACATAAATCTTTAAGTGTGCAATCCAAAATGTAATCCAATGCATCCTTGGCACCTCGTGCCTATTGACCTCCTGAAAACATTGCTTAAAACGTCAACAAAAATGTTGGTGAATTCATAGGTTTATGTATTTAAATTATGCAGGACCGCAAGACTTTCCCGTGATGTTACAACATATGCCAACAATCACAAAACCAGATTACTGTTGCACTAAGCTCATGACACTGAAGCTCAACCTATATTTGCTATTTTAGCAGTTATTTTGCCCGTACAGATGTTGTAACCCGCAACATCCAAGTCCGACATGGTCAACGTTCATTCCCGACACTGCCCGTGATGAGAGGTGCCACCGTAACATCCAGTAGTCCCGACATGATATCCACGTTGTTTCAGTGAATAGCTAGTCACGCCGACGGGAGGTCGCATCACCAAATCGATCTATCTATAAATCAATACAGCGCTCACATTCCAGTAATTGACAGTTGCATCGAGCATGGGCATATAGTGGGTGATCGTGCTTAGTAGGCTAAAACGTGTAATCGTAGGATCAATGTACACTTGCTTTATCCAAGTTAGGTAAAACATGCATATGTTTTCTCGTCCCAAAGACTTGTTGTATAATTTATAATTGTAACAAACATGGGGCTATGACTCAACAGAAGTGAGTAAAATGATAAACAAAAACTATCCCAAGAATAAAAACGCCGTCGCACGCTAATCGCTTGTATGAACCTAGTTAATATAGGGTCGCATCAGAAATCAAGTATGTTGTTTAACACAACTGTATTAATCCTATAGGGTTATCAAATAGTACTATCGATTCGGGCTATCATATTGAGAAGGTCATGACATGCGTACGAGGATTTAGGACACTTTACATCGTAAATCCAACAAACTCGTCTCATATGCCATTACGAAGAAGCCTCATTATGAAATTCCCTAGTAATATAGCACTTCGATAAAACTAAATCAATATATATATTTTTATATTAATATATTATTTCTATATATATATATATATATTATATATATTAGCTAATCACCCATCTATTTGTTTAAGTGAAATTTTCATTTATAAAGTAAATTTATAATTATTCGTTAGTAAAAGTGACATAACTTTATCGGTTTTAGCCCGTTTCACGATTTATAACGACCACGCTTTCATATTAGTCGAGTGATCTAAAATCACTATTTTTAGGTTTTTGAGATTCTTGTGATGAATAGTGTTTTTACTGTTCATATCAGTACATAATCGTTTTTATACTTTTAATTAACGTTTTAATAAAACCCGTTTTGTCGTAATTATTCGTTATAGCTCGTTTTTAGCGATTCTTTAGGAACCGTTTCATAATGAAAGTTAGTTTTTATTATATTATTTGTTTATAAGTATAAGTTTCTGTATGAATATGTAATTTTTATAAAAAATTATTTTATTAAAAAGTATTTAACTATCGTTAAACTTGTAAAGGGCGTATTCTTCTTCGTTTATTATTGGTTTTTCGAGTTTCTTTTATGACCCCTCTGATCCTTGTGAATGTAGTATTTAATAAATCATAAAAACATATTATGTAAATTTCGAATTACATACGCCCCTAGTATTATTTTCCAAAAAATGTGTTTAAACTTGTTTTTTAGGCTTTTAAGCTTTACCTTCTTTGTTATACAAACCCATTAGAACCCTAATATCATTGTTCTTACATTTATTAGGTCCATTAGGTTATGTTTTGTTCATGGAGTCCTCAGTTAAACAAGGATTAACATGTTAATTTTACCATTTTTACTTGTAACTTCATAAGTTGACTTTTAGAAACCCTAATTTGCCCACTTAAACATCGTTTACTCTTAAGCACATGGTTAAACACTTTTATACATCCCTTTAACATAATATTAGCATCCATATGGCATGTAAATATGTTCACAAAAACATTGACAATAAGTAAAAAATTCATTTCTACATATTCAGAGTACCTAGATGGTGATTTACCTAAATATAACATATGAACACATAAAATCTTATAAATATGAAGTAGATTAGCTTTTGATATAACCTGGTGTGGAGAGTATTGAGTAAGAATAAAAACAATACACCCTTGTGAATAAACCTGTCTGGTTGAAAAATTAGATGAAAACCCTATATTGTACCAAAAAACCCTAATCTTGCAATAACTTCTTAAAACCCTTTCAAAGCTTAACCAACCCTTCAATTCTTCTTAGAATACCTTAAGTATGATATGTAAACACTAATATGGTGAAAGAAAATCAAAGTATGGATTGTGTATAAATGGGGTTTTGAGCCGTGGTTAGGAGAAGGAACAAGGAGAGTTTTTGCGATTGTTGTTAAGGTTTATGAAAAGAAGAGTGCATGCATGTATTTTATAGTGTAAATCTGAAAAAAATCTAACTAACCTAACCATGGTCACTTTCTAACCCTTGCACAAGGTTAATTAGTCAAGTGGTTCATGGTGTAAGAGTTGGTTCCCTATGATCTTTTCTTAACTACGATATTGTTTAGAAGTTGGATATCTCTTGGTCCTTATCTTGGAAACTTTCGGCCACATAGGCTCCCATGTGATGTTATATGTGATTATTAGGGTATTGGGTTATAATCGTGGGTATTGTGTTAAGCGTAGTTAGGTTTTGGTACTTCCGGGAATGCCGAAACGCGTTTTATCGCGAAACGTAAGCATTTTACGTAGCCAATAAAAATAAGATGAACAAAGTTATTGATTATCCTCATAATAATCATATAACACTTGCTTGATGTAAACATTTAATTGTTTAATGCCCGTTTACATTGAATGATCATTTTTAGTTTACGCGATTTAACTTAACGTTTACAGTTTAAGAGCAAACGCGTAAAACCCTAAAAATAAATTGTGCATTACATAATGTCGTACAATGACCTAAAACATGAGGTGTTATAGTGAGCCGATTTACCAAATGACTAACGATGTATAAGAATAAAAGATACACTAATAAGAACAAAAATCTTTTTGTATATTTTTTATATATAAATTGACTAACTAACTAACAAAGTTTTTTTTTTCTTTTTTTTCTTATATTAAAGACAATTTTTATAGAAACTATTTTCTAACAAAGTAAGAGAAAAGAAAAACACAATGAATCTTGCACACCAAATAACAAAAACTGGACGGTTTTTTTCTAGACTATGTGTTCTAACCATGGGATTCAGGATCAAACCGAGGCGGGTGGGTTAGAAATACAAAAATTGGCACAAAACGGTTAAAAAGGGGGGATTGGGTGTGTTGGACTAAGGTTAAAACGGGGTTTAGAAAAACACATATCGTTGGTTTTTTATCTCAGAACTCTCTCTGCCGGCCGGTCAGAGCAGTCTGCCATGCGGCAGCATGAAGTGGTCGACGAGGGGAGGAGCCATGCGGCAAAAAGTGCGTCGGGGCGCGGGCAGAGCACTTCTTAGTGGCTTTGTGTTGGGTATTTTTTTGGGAAGCAAAAAAAAAAGCACAAATGTATAAGACGAAATAAAAAGTTCTAAACAAGGAAACACAACGTAAAAATCCCTGGCCAGTGGCGCCAAAAGCTGATGTGTCTCGCGACTACTAGTTTTAAATTTATAACACGAATTACCAAATAAGCTAAAAACACACGGGAAAGTATGACCCTTTCGTTTGTAGCTAGATTTTTGTGGTAAGCCGAGGTCGTTCACTAGGATGTGGGTGTTTTTAATTGTGTATAATCAAGTTCAATAGAAGCATGAAAGTGGTAAATGGTTGTCACGTCCCAAAATACCATATAAGCAACAACTAATACGGAAATGATAATGATGCGAATTTAACAAGAAAGCAATCAAATAATTAGAGCAACTTGTTTGGAACTAGTGAATATATCAATGGATTGTTCGGGATGTTGGTTAAACAAATAGCAAGGTACACAAAATCTAAGGAACACAATTCCAATCAAATGGTCATGTCATGGAATTGCATACAAATGGTTTATAACAATGCACCCTTTTGACCTATGAACGTTAGTATAAAACCAAGTAGTTACGCACCTTTTGTGAGAAATAAGATTTAACTCATTTGTTCATAAGAGTCCTTTCGACCTATACTCTTGAATCAATCGTTACTAGTCTTTTTAGCTTGTTTATTCATATGTGTCAAGTATGAAATATCAACATATTCGTGCACTAATATATTGAAACAAATCATAAGATGAAATCCTTTCGACCTATAGATCAAATCATGATTCATCAACAAGATAATTAGACAAGTATTGATCAAAGCAAACTCCTAAGCAAATCAATATTCAAACATACTAAAAGTCCAAACAATCCATATCAATAATTCACATGGTTCCAAACAAGTAATATAAAACTACTCCATAATCATATTAATCAAATACCAAGATCCAACATGAATATGAGACATAAACATTCTGAAATATAAAATAAAGTTACCCAAAGCAAGATTACAATAAGTAAAGAGGAAGGATTAAAGCAACCTTCAAGCCTCCAATCGACTATACGCCTCTAAACAACCCGGAAAATCATATCAAAGCATCTTCTTCAGCCCTTGAACAATCTTCACGAATTTGGGAGAGGTTTCTGGTCTTTTGGGTTAGATATGGTGGAGGAAATTCGGATTTGGATGATGGGGTAGGTTTTTCTATATGAAAACAAAGGCATATGGCCTCTATTTATACTAGAAAGCCCCCTTGGCCTCCAAGCATATTTCTTGGGCACAAAGGGTCATGAATCTTCCAGAATAATCAGTTATGAGGGGACTTGATTGGACTTGAGGCGGTTGGCATCATAAAATGGTGAATTAATGTACTTGGAAAAGTCAGCGGAGCCTCTGCCGGGCGGCACGGGCTTCTGCCGGGCGGCTAGCCACACGACCAAAAATATATTTTTCTTGATTTTGCGTATTAGCTTCCTGTTTGAGTCGTGCTTGGTCGTGGGTCATTATACATCAATAAAACTCAATTTAAACTCTATCTTGGGCCTTGGAAGATTCTATGGTTCACTCTTTTGCTCTTGAAATGCTTTCCGAGCTTGTTCTTGATGCAGGATTCTTCGTACTTGTACTAAACTTCGTTTTTACTTCTTTTCTTCATCTTTTTCTTGCTTCTCTTATACTTGGCTACAAATATACTTGCAAATACACTTTGGTACAATTAAGTAACAAAAGAATATAAAAATAGCCAAATAATGTATACAAAAGTACGGATAACGCTACTAAAAACATACTCAATTTAAGCGTTATCAAAGATAAATTTGGGAAAAGATAAGGAATCCCTTAAGCCCAAATTACATTGAGCGTGGTTACTCTATTTGTTGTGGAAATACAATAGACATGATCAATTTAAGCAATGATCATAGAGAAGAAAATAAGGCCATATTCTCGTAAATTAATGAGGTAATAAAACTCATGATAGCTATTGCTACCAATATGAGTTGTGTTGTTGAGAACGATGTAGGTAAGGAAGGATCTAAGCTGAAATAGACATAGGTAAGGAAGGATTTTAGCCAAAATGACTCGACAAGCATAAAATAATTTATACAAGTAAATTTAGTCAAAGATGTTATAACAATGCTAATGGTTGATAACCTGAAATAGACGGTTGTCACAGCTTAACATGACATCTGTATCACATTTTTCATAATACATTTTGATGCATTAGGATGAAGCTAATTATCATCATTATCACTCTTCGATAGGCCAACGTAGGAATACAAATTTTTCTAACATGAGAATGAATACTGGAGAACTTATTGCACTATAAAGTCAATTTAACCTAACGGTTGAATTGCTTCCAGGTAAGTTTACCTAGAAAAATCTCTATTCTTAAGCTTACCTAGAGTAAGTTTACAATGGTAATATTTTGCCTCGCCTTAGGAATACTAATCAAACAAATAGTAAGTATAATTTTTCTTTCGTTAGTCAATCAAATCCATTACATTACACATATATCTTTTTACTACATGCTTTTGTTTGACATGATTAATTGTCTTGACGTTATCTTGGTATGTGATAACTATTTGATTAATAATCAAATGTGTAAACCTTAGAAAGGTTGTCTTTATAATGTCTTTATGCTTATATGTTTCGTGCTACTAAATGTTAAAGCTTAAACATGATTTGCATGATGTTTGCATTTGAAGTAATATTGTCTCTTATGTGATGTTTCGTATAATTAACGTGTTACTTGTGAACTCATAATATGTCATTTTGATACATAATGATTTTGAGATGGATGTATCTATGTTTGAAAGCTCTTGTCTTTTGTTGGCATTCCTTAAATCTATCCGTAGATTGATCTAATTGATACATGCTTAAACATAGTTTGCATGAATTTTTCATCTCATTGCTTATATGACATTGTTACATGATTTATTTGCTACTTGTGAACCTGTATTATGTCAAAGTACTTTTGGTATGATAAACATGTAGAAGTCTAGGATTTTTCAAATCTAGATCATCACAACTTCATTATCTAAATCGCCATCATAGGATCACGTGCCTATTTGTTTCTTTTGACACATATCTTTCACGTCATTGTTAGTGTAAGCGATTTTCTAATCTAAACGATCTCTTTCAACACTAGCTCAACACATAAGATGTTCCAACACTTTTCGAGCATGTATTATGGCATTTTAAACTAGTTATGACATTTGTCCTCCTCTACGCTTAATATAAAAGTCTTTCTATTTATATGTCTATTTGTGAACATGTTTTCTTCATATGACTATCTATGTGTCTACTTGTTAAGTCTTTCCCATGATAATATGTGAACGACTTTTCAATTGTATTTGTTGGTATAAATGTGTGTACTATCATGTTGTAGGATGCTACTCTTCCTTTTATCTTGTGTAAGATTTAAAACTAACACGTTTGAGTTTGTGTAGGTTGATAACGTTTGATTCTGTTATCAAGTTAATTTGTGCTCATTCACACATTTATTATATTTTGATCCATATCATACATTACATGTTCTTACATGCATAATCATCTTCACCACTTTATAAATAAGCATAGATTGTTAGTTGCTTGCATTGTCTTCACCATCTTCTGCCACCTCTTTCACCACTCACAATGTCACCACCTGTTTTAGCACCATAAGTGCTTCATCAACCAACAAGGTCAGGTTTAGCGAAAAACCTTTTTACTTTTATCAATCTTGAGTCATCCATCGAGTCATCTTCACAAGAAGATTCACCATGAAACTTTCCATTACCACCACAACCTACTAGTAACTCACCTTGGAGGTTGAACCACCTTCCACATATCCTAACACTCATAAGCTTCTTTGACTATGTTGTTAAAAGCCAAATGAATTTCGTAATGAAATGTGTCCTATTCTCGAACACGTCCTTACAACCTTGAACAACCTCACATGAACTCAACCAGATGATCCAAGTAAGTAGGATTATGTTTTATGGATTATCTTATTCTAGTTTATTTTTCTTAAGGATTTCTTTTTGAGAATCATAGTTTTTCCCTATATTGCATCATATATACATTTTATTATATATGACTTCCTTAAAAGACGAAGTATATATTGCACTAATCTTTTCTTTGTAGGTTCAAACTCATATATACACTATTTTGTATTACAAAACAGGGGTTTAGAGAAGCAAGGAAACTGAAACAAGGAGCACTCTATTTGTACGTGGGCAATGGTGTTCGTACACAAGTAGAAACTATTAGAAGTTATGACTTAGTTTTGCCTAATGGCCTTGTGATTTGTTTAGACAATTGTTATTATGCACCTTTTATAACTAGATGTGTTGTTTCAGTTCACCGTTTGGTAGAAAATGGATTTGTCCAGTGTTTTACAGATTTTGGAATTTTAGTTTCTAAGAACAATGTGTTTTATTTTAATGCTATTCCCAGTAATGGTATTTATGAAATTGATATGCATGATCTTGTACCAAATGTTAATTCTATTTATAATGTTAGCACTAAAAGAGCCAAACATAATTTGGACTCTACTTATCTATGGCACTGCCGTCTTGCTCATATAAGTAAGAAACATATTGAAAAGCTGCAACAAGAAGGGCTTTTAAAATCAACAGATGATGAGTCATTTGATCAATGCGTATCTTGTTTATCGGGCAAGATGACAAGGAAATCGTTTCCACATCGTCCCGAAAGGGCGACTGATCTTCTTGGAATAATACATACTGATGTGTGTGGTCCACTTAGACATGTGTCAAGACAAGGTGCTAGCTACTTCATTACATTTACGGATGATTATAGTCGTTATGGTTATGTTTATCTTCTTAAACATAAACATGAGCTCTTTGAAACGTTCAAAGTGTTTAAAAATGAAGTGGAAAATCAACTCGGGAAGACAATCAAGGCTCTTCGATCAGATCGAGGTGGAGAATACATAAGCTAAGAGTTTAAAGATTATCTTAAATCTTGTAGAATTGTCCAACAACTTACTCCTCCATACACACCACAACACAATGGAGTGTCTGAAAGGAGAAATCGCACTTTGTTAGACATGGTTCGATCTATGATGAATCTTACAACTCTATCGTTATCCTTTTGGGATTATGCTCTAGAGTTTGCAACATGCATTCTCAATATGTTTTGTTAGTGCAAATATTACGATATTTAATCTACACATTCTCTTTTATTTTGATAATGACAAACATATAACTTGTAATACATAACGTAAAATGTACAAGTTATTCGTCATCATATTTTGTCTTAACATACATCAACAACTCTCGATGTCTCGAATCCTCGTATGTTACAACACAGGTTCGTACATGTTTGTTATGTTGCATTATGATCAAACCCCATTTCACATTTGCATCTACAAGTATTTTATTTAAACAAGTAAACTTTATTTTGACAAGCACTAAACTAGACATTTTACTTTACAAAAGTTTACTTACACTTTAAATATACAAGTTATTTTTTACTTTAGGAAAATAGAATAGAAAATGATTTTTTACATCATGCATTACATTATCTAAATCTGAAAAAATCTCTCCAAGATTACATAAGATCTTTCAAGATTTTGCAAATCAAAATTTGGATTTTGTTACTGTTGGCCGGTGCCTTTGGTTTACAAGCCGGTGCCCTTACTGTTGGCCGGTGCCTTTAGCCGGTGCCATTCAGCTTTTTCTATAAATAGAGGAGCCTTTCACTCTGATTTTCATCACTAAAAACACACTTTTTCACCCCTTTTACACACACTTTCTCTCTAGTTTTAGGACATTTAGATATGTAGAAACACACTCATTAATCACTTCCATTTTGCATATGATCATAATGCTTCTAACTTTCATTTTGTTGTAAGCATACTTCTATGATGATCCACCAAAGCAAGCCTTGAAGATCTTGCCATTTCCATCCACCACCAAGCATATACATATGAAGATCTACATAATTAGAGATCGTATCATCATCATCATCCATTTGAAGGCTTCCATTAATGGAAGTTTATTTAGATTAGGCATTTGTATCCATTAGACACATTGTCTTGGATCATCATTGTAATCACATTTTGTATCACCAAATAGGATTAGATGGTTTATGTGTTTGTGCCATAAAACACATGATTTGTTGTGTTGGGTTTGGGTTGGTTCTACCCGGTGTGTAAGGACTCGGTATCTAGCTTTGTACCG
Organism: Tanacetum coccineum; assembly: GCA_026074375.1. Taxonomy (NCBI): domain Eukaryota; kingdom Viridiplantae; phylum Streptophyta; class Magnoliopsida; order Asterales; family Asteraceae; genus Tanacetum; species Tanacetum coccineum. The sequence continues at coordinate 20,553 of BQNB010034777.1, forward strand.
GATAAAGTGTAAGCGATGATGGGTTGGTTCTACCCGGTGTGTAAGAACTCGGTATTTAGCTTTGTACCGGAAAAAGTGTAAGCAACGTTGTGTAAGGTTTTCTCCGCCAAGAAGGGAGCTTGTTGATCTAGTGAAGTAACTCTCAAGTTGGGTACTTGGGGAGTGGAGTAGGGCGGAGAGGAGCTCCGTGACCGAACCACTATAAATCATCGTGTCCGGTTTGCATTTCCTCTTACATCTTGCATTACCCTTTATTTACATTTATGTCTTTACATTTATGCTTGCATAATATGCTTGTTGTATGTTGATTGTGATCATGAATGCATCGCATAGTCTAAACATCTTAGTTGCGGAAAAGTTAAGGCTTAGTACGTGTGAGCTTTGTGTTTAGACTATTGTTTGATGTACTCTTGATGTTTATGATTGTGTTGTGACTACTTGGTTATTCTATGCTTTCATATAGACATGAATATGTTTGGTACTTTTCATATTACGTCGCGATTGATCGAGGATTTGATATGAAAAGTTTTTGATTTTTAAACGAAAACGTATTCACCCCCTCTACGTTTTCCACAATTGGTATCAAAGCCATGTGGCTCTAGTTTTCAAAACAAATAGTTTTCAAAACCGAGTACGATCCATGTATCAATCTATCCGAAAAACAGGACTTAATATGAAAAGTATATTATTCTTAGAAGTCTTGTTTCTTGAATATCTTTGTTATACAAGCTTGAATAATGTCCAAAATTTGTCATATAAACTTACCTTAAAGCCTACCGAGTGTTATACCTTTTTGTCGGGTCAAAATATGAGTTTTTTAAAAAATCGATCAGACCAGCCGGTTCTGTTCGACAACAAGCCGGTGCCTTTGTAGGAACAGCACCGGCTAGCCGGTTCTACAGAAGGTTTTGCAATTTTTTTTGTCAACTTCAAAAAGTCATAAAATACAAACCGTAAGTCCGTACGAGTCGTGCCACCTATCGTTTCGAAGAGAATTGAGTCTAGTTTCTAATAGAATGAGTTAGAGGTACTTATTATAAGTTTAAGTAAATCAAAGTTTCAAAATACCTCTAAGTGTCCAAAATTTCAAATTTCGTATTAACATAAAAACTCAGACTTTTGAGTCGGGCAACTTTGTAGCCAGCCAGCCTTCGAATCTTGGATTAGCTGGGTCTCATTTTATTACGGGAGTGTTATTTCCCTCGATGCGAGAAGGAGGGTAGTATTTTCCAAAAAAAATTGCAGTTAAGTTGACCCAACAAGTGATTGATTCTTTGGTTCTATCAAACCATCTTCGTGCACCTCCATCCAATGAGATTAGGAAAATAACAATTCTCAGTTTACCATGATCTATATTGGGTAACTTGATTGGGTCAATAATATTTAGGTAGTATTCAATATGCTCAACTGCATCTTTCCCATTTGTTCCACTAAAAGCATTGTTGTGCAGATCATCCAAGAATTTTCCTTTCAATTCATAAGCGTTTTTCCCGTTAACTGTAATACTTGTAATCCAAGAATAGTAATCTGCTTTGTCATTAGGCGCAAATGTTTTCATACTTGACTTCTTTCCCTTGTCTGCCATAACTTTATTCAATCGACTAGCTCTGATAAGTATGTCCTGTAACAAGGGTAAAAATATCAGCAGAATTTGCTCTAAAGAAAAATAGAAAAAAAAATTAGCACGAAAATCAAATATGAAAACTAAGATTCTGATTCTGTTCTAGATGATCGATACGCCGTATCCAATGGTAGTGAATATGTCGTATTAATCGATTGAATGAATATGTTGTATTGGACAGAAAGTTGGATACGCCGTATCCAATGGAAGTGGATACGCCGTATCGAGTTATCTACTAGAACATTGTATTATGAAAACAATTAAATTAAACACAAAATATACAAATAAGCAATTAAACTAACAAATATACAGAATATACAAGAATATACACTAATTTAATTTACACTACTCCTAAGAGTTGGATCTAATCTAATGTTAAAAACCAAAACATAAAACAAAAAATCAATATTAATTTTCACTCCCCGGCAACGGCGCCAAAAACTTGATGTGTCGTTGTGTGGTGTATATTTTTATGATTCAAGTTTTAAATTTATATTTTGCCGACTTAACAAAAAACAACACTTTAACGGGCAGTGTACCCGGTCGGTGGTAGATTCGTGGAAAATTTTAAAATTTTTGCTTACAATAGAAGCTTAGTTTGGGGAAAAACACCACTTTTTGGTAATCCGTTGGTGAGAAATAGGAGTTAATTTTGACTTGACCGGGTGAAAATGCCCTAGCTAGTTCTTTAACCTACCTTTTGTGGGGCTAAGCTTTCACAAATCCTATTGCATTGGATTTTAAAAATGTGAAGAACAAGAGATGATGTAGTTAAATATAAGTGTATTTGCTTAAGCAAGGTTTATTTGGAAAACCTAAAGCTTATATGAATGATTTGTGTCTTTTTACTCCCACAAGCTCTTAACACACCTAATCATACGTGCTCTTTTGAATTTAACTAAGTCAACCAATGTCTTTAGAAAAAGTCTTACATTTTGAAAAGTAATTCATCTATTATGTAAGTAAGATTTTTGGTTTCAAATTTATAAGTTGATTTTCTAAAGTGAAAATTTTCCATTCTTCAAAAATATAATTATAAAAAGAATGCCAATGAAGCATTTCTAATGCAAAAGCATTATTTTTCGTGCCAATGAAGCATTCGCAAAAATAGAATAATAAAAGCTATATATAGTTTTAATCGTTGGCGTATCCATGTTGAGAGTGAGACTCGGATGGGGTCGCAACTAAGGATTAAGACTATGTACGTGGAATCAAGGTTCGTAGGCATTCATCCTGGGAGCGAGGCCTAGGTGATGGATTGACTAAGGGACTTTGGATTCTAGGCTTTGTAGGAAGAAGGTGTTGTCGCGATAACCCACAAACGTTAGTAGCGGAGTGGGGGTTCGAACTAAGAACACCGGTTGTTGATGCGATATCCTATTTGGGAGAAAGGCCTAAGTAGGGGTTCGAACTAAGAACAACATTCCTATTGCAAAAAAAAAATTATAGTATATTGAAAATAAAAGAATGGTAAAAATTTCATTTTCTAAAATCAAGTTATAAATTTTGTTTCCCAATTTCTTTTAGCTTTGAGTTGAGGTTTATCTATGTTATTAACATTTAAGCTCACAAGGCTTAAGTGTAAAGCTTAGATGGATTTCAACGATAAGATAAATTTGATCGATGGTTAAGTTGAAAAGAGTGCACACATCTTAATCATTAATTTATTTTTGGGAGTGAAAAGTTCACAGTTGTAAGTTTTACGGCTTAACCCATTTGGACTTATATTGACAATGATCTTGTATAATAGCTTTGTTTAGCTAGTGATAAAGTCAACGGATGATGAATTTTCCTCTTTTGTGCTCTATTAATCGGGAGTAGCCTATTTCAATGAGCCTAAAAGTTGCAAAATTGCAATGATTGCCATTAATGTGTTTCCATGAGATTAAATGTTGAGAAAAAGCTTAAGTTGTTTAAAAAGGTGATTCATAAAAGGTAAAAACAAGGGCATTTTGGAAACTTGTTAGTTTACAAAGTGTACACTTAATAAAAATTGACGTGAGGCCGGCCAATCCTTTTAGTTGGACAATTTTGATAGTGTTAAAAATTGTATACATAAAATACCCAGGATTTTGCCAATAAACCAAAAAATATCCAAAAAAAAATATGCCAAAAGATGGAAATATGTGTGCTTTTGTGTCTCAATGTGCAGGAAAGGATATCAAAGTCAAAAAGAGCAAAAACCGACAAGAAACGGAAAAGACAAGTACATGAGGAAAGATGTCAAAGCCGGATCAGCCTGACACAAGAGAAAAGTCAAGAAAGTAAAGAAAAAGTCAAAGTTTGAAGTGAAATGACCATTATACCCTTTGAAGAAGATGCAAAATTACTAAAATACCCTTTGGGCCTTTCTACACCATTCGGATCAAAAAAGCCCAATAAAGAGCCCAAACTCAAAGCCCATTTCTAGTTTACTAAACTACAAGGGCCAGAATTGACAATTCTCAAACTCATTTATACACTACATGGGTCACAAAGAAACGGAGGGGCTTATATTGCAATATTCCCAAACTTTCAAAACCAAACGCAAGTTAACTTTCCTCCTAACAACTTTATAACCGTTTTTCTCGCCAAAAACCCGAACAAACCCAACCTTCCCAAATCCCTTTTCCCGTCTCTTCCAACTCAAATCCACCAATCAAAGTCCTTCTCCACGTCATTTTGTACACTTGGCAGCTTCTCATTGGTTCGAACACGTGGCAAATTAGATCAAACGGCTATAATCTCTTCAAATAGGATCCAACGGCTAAGAAAAGATGAAGCTTCATTCTCTTCTCTTCTTCTTCAAGTCCCTATATATAGATAGGATAGGACAATTGTAAAGGAGTTCCAAGTTTTAGTTTTGTAACTAGTTAATTTTCAAAATTTCAATTTTAAGCTTTACTATTCACGTTTTGTAAACAATTTCGTTTAATTCAAAGTTAAAAGCATTTCAATACTTGTACTCTACCTATTCTCACTTGTACCTTCAGTTTATAAGAAATTAAAATCAATAGTGTTCTTAATGTTTCTTAAATCTCATGTAATAAGCCGATTTTATATAATAAGCTCATTGAAGCTTATACAAAGTGACAAGTTCATTTTAAGTCAAAGTTAGTCTAAAAGTCAGACAAAGTACTTAATTTGTTCATTCAACTCAAATAAGATGATTACTTGAGTTAATTCATTTGAAATTGGAAGCTATTGGGAGAATAAGCTCAAAGAAGCTTATTGAGCTAAGTACTCTTGGTCTAGAGGCTAGGAGCCATTAGGACATTGAGTTTTAAGGTCACTCACTCAGAAAGAGTGGCCTAGTGTCTGAGATTACATAAATTTCAGGTTTCACCTTCTATATTTCATTTTAGCATTTGAAGCTTAATTCAGTAGCTTATTTCATTGTTTTTTTTGTGCTTAAACTTGTTTAATATTGTTTAGTTAGCTTAGTGATTCAAATGCCTTAAGCTGTTGTAGCTAGAATTCATTGAGATTTCAAGTTTTAGATTCTGTCATTTAGTAGGAAAAGCTAGCTGACAAACTAGCTTATTTCTTTTAATAAGCTGTATATTTTAGTGTTTAAATAGCTTAATTAGATTAGTTAAAGTTATAGTAGATATAAGGTTTTAGCAGTTTTAGTTTTAAAATAGATTTTAGATAAAATTCAGTTTGGACAGTACTTCTTAACTAGTGTTTGGATTTAGGTGTTTTTGACTCTTAAAGTCAACTTTAGAAGGCAAATTTACATAAGTCAGTTGAGTTAAGTGATATAATCAAGTTTAAAAGAGGATTTGAAAGTTAGTTTGTAGAATTCCAAAGTTTAAAGCTTAAAAAGCTTTTGCTAGCACCAGGACAATTTTAATGTTCAAGTAGATTTTGTAGTTAAGTGTTCATAGCATTTTAGAGTTCAATTTTGGTTAATGCAGGTTTAGTAACATTTAGATAGTGAGTTCATGAGTTCTAAGTTTAGAGTTTTGGCCTGCATTTGAGTTTGTGTCAAGTTCATCAGCACAAGCAGTATTAACTCAGTTAATACTGCTGATGCTCATCAATTTTCTAGCTGTCTTTTAGCTCTAGTAATTAGGAGATAAAATCTTAGTTTTAAGCAACTTAATAGTACTCCATTATCTCTTTATAGATCATTTATAAAGTTACATTTTTAAGCTTTTAGACTAGCTTTAATGTTCTTGCAAAAGTGGTATAGCAGCAGCTGAGATTTCTTGCTTATTTTTTTTGGATTTCTATTTTCTAGTTGTTCATTCCAAAAACCTTTTATCTAGGTTTATTCAATGTTCATAGAATAGCTTATTTTTAAAATTTCAGTTTCTAGGATTTAGAATTAAGCTAGTTAGCTTATTAGAAATTGCTTAATATCAGTATAAAGCCTGAACCTTCACTTTTAATATCAAATTCCTTGTTAATCTAGTTTTCATTTAGCTTTTTTTTAGATATCTTTAGAACACATTATAAGCTTTTTGTAGCTTCTTTTGGTTTTAATTTTCATTAAGTAATAAGCTAGATATAAGCAAAAGATTAGGAAAGTTAGACTTTTAAAGAAAAACCATAGTTTCTGTAACTCAGTATAAGAAGCTAATTTTCTAGCTTATCTAGTTGATAAAAGTTCAAAGTGCTTTTGTTAAAGTTGTAGTAGATAAGCTCAGGTCCAACTTTGTTGTTTTGAGTTTTTGCTTATTTTCACTTTTGTAATAAGCTTAAAATTGCTTAAGTCGTAGGGTTTAATTGGTACTTTTTCAATAGTTAAAGGTTGTCTGTTTTCATTATAGTGTAAATTCTAGTTACTTACCCCGCCTACCCTTTATTTTCAACTGTTGCATTTTCTATCCTGTTCTTTTAGGATTAATAAAATAGGATTTATATTTTTAAAATTTAGTTTAATAAAATTAGGGTTTAGGTTTTAATTAGCAAAATTAGGGTTTAATTGATTAGTAAAAATTGGGCATTTTTATACCATTAGATTTCTGCACATTTTTAGTAGTTAAAAATCATTTTTCTTTATTTTTCCAATTGAATTTGTATTTTCTAGAAATTAAAATAGGTTTTAGGTAATTTCTTTTTCTTAAGAAATTCATAGAAAATAGAAAAATAGTTGGAAAAATCTAATTCTTTTTGTAATAATTTTCTTTTTCATTCTAGTATTTTTGAAAAATAAAAATAGAATTTTAGTGTTAATTTTTAGAAAAAGTTTATTTTTAGTAATTCATTTTTCTTTAAAAAATCATAGAAAATTCAAAAATAGTTAAAAAATTCTAATTCTTTTTCCTAAAATTTTCTTTTTAAATTTGTGATTTTTAGGTATAAAATTTGTTAAAAGAAGTGCCTTAGATTTTAAATTCTAGTTTTAGCTCACGTTTTTAATTCACGTTTGTTAATTTTTCGTATTAGTTAAATGTTTTTAATTCTTTAAATGTTTTTCTTAGTTTAATTGTGCTATTATATTAGTAGTGTAATTCAAAATTTCAAAAACCCTTTATCCATTCTTGACTCGAATCCGAATTATTCCCGAATCTCAATTCACGACTTCGTTGGGATACGACCCGAGAAGAAAATACTTCCCGGTTAAAAATATACGTATTGTGTTTTCTTAAGTGAGATTTTACCCTTTTATTTCTCTTGTTTGAGAAGTAATTGGGAAGAATTGTCACGGGATTTATACTATACATATATAAATTTGACTAGTGCTTACACACGCAACCATGTATATTTTTATGATTCAAGTTTTAAATTAATATTTTGCCGACTTAACAAAAAACAACACTTTAACGGGCAGTGTACCCGGTCGGTGGTAGATTCGTGGTAAGTAGGGTGTCGAACACTTGAAGCGAGGTTAAATCACTCAATTTATTTTTATTTTGGTTATCTAATCTAAGTTAATTCTAATCTAAGTCAAACCTATGTTAATCCTATGTTAGTTCTAATCCTAATTCTTACAGGTAAAAGGGGGGTTTCAGTCTAAGAGACTGGCACGGGTTTGTTTGGTGAGTACAATCAATTCAAGACACTTTATGTAACATCCCGTTATTTCAGGTCTTTTTACAACTTTAAAATCTCAAGTATATTTTTTTAACTCGACTTCGCGTTGTTGACATTTTTGTCATTTATGAGTTGAAGGACTAAATCTCTTATTTATAAGATTTAGTCTAATTATATTGTCGAGTGTCGATGGGTTGCATGGTTATTTTAATTATAACCGTTAAGTTAAATCGCGTAAACTGAAAATCAACAATTAACGTAAACGGGCATCAAACAATTAAAAGTTTACGTCAAGCAAGTGTTAGATAATTATTTAGATGATAATTATTAACTTTTATATTTTATTTTTCGCTTTATACATACATGTAGATCATATCACATTTACCAATACTCTTAAATACTTAATACTATCAAAATTAATTATTTTCTCCCCCTTTTTATACTTAAAAAATAACACAAAAGTCTTCTACTACAATTAATAAAACACCAAGTATGTCATGACAAGCAAGCTAGTACCAACTCCACCAATTCCAACCATTCTTCCTTTTGTTTTCTCTATTCAACACGTCAAGAAAAACACCCCCATGACATATTTCTGTCTTTTCATGTCATGAATTTGTCCCATAAGATATTTTTCTAGCTAGAAGTCCTACACCCATTTTATTTATATGCAATACTTTACATACTTTTATTAAAGGTTTTCTTTTATACATTTAATACTAATACTTTTAAATTATTACAAGTTACTTTAATAATTGCAAGTACCATTATTTTTCATATATACTTCCAACTAGCAAAGAAAAACAAATCACTCTTTCTCTCCACACATAAACTCACGGATCAAACAACACATACAAGAAGAATTGGTTTTTGATTTTATTCAAGTGATCTTCAAGGAGTACTAAGGGTATTATTAGTTATCAAACAAATTTGGGGTTTGATTTACGTGTTAAGCTAGCTTTCTTGCCATACATCATAACACAAGGTTCACACTATATCTCTACACTTTTATTTCATTTACATATTTAATGCATGCCATGTTCATATTAGGACTTATATATACTTGTGGTGTTGAAAAAGTTAATGAAACATTAGTTCCTTAAAACACAGATTCTGATTTCGAAAATCATACTTAAGTTCGAATTTGTAGAACTTATGTAAACATATTTTTGGCCCTAGTAGTTACTAGGACACTTACATATATGTCTTGTGATGTTTTCTATTTTTTTGGGAATTTATAAAGATCGTTTGCTATGGTTAATAAGTCACACGAAGAAAGTTAGTAAATTCAGACAAGATTCTGAGCACCATATTTCTTTTATAAAAACCACTAGGTTAGGTGCATTTTGAGCCTTTGGTCCAGTTGAAGTATTTGTAGAGTACTCTTTAATTTATATTCTGATAATCAAATGAACATGTGACGATAAGTAACGGGGGAGATATGGCCCGTTTACCGGAGGCAAAGCTGTTGTCTTGGGACAGTAGTGACTGAAGTGAACCATTTTTGGTATAGGGTTTTATTTGTAACAAAGTGAGTCAAATGGATTGCATATTTGAAAACTAGACTCAGTGTAGATAATCTTAGAATCTAGAAACGCGTGATTTTTATGGGAAAACGAAAGAGATATAGCCGATTTACGACACAAGTTTTCTGAAAACTGTATTGAGCAGATCCGAAAATGTTTTGCATAAACCAACAACTAAACCTTATGAAATGAAACAGAGGCCTTGAGATAATGAAAGTAGACATTTTTAGCTTCTTTTAGAGAGTTTCCCTAAGAAAAACGTCTTTAAAATGAGCTAGATACGCGCGATTTAAGTTAGACTTATAACTACATAAACTAGTTTTAATCTACTTTTAGTTTATGTATTAAAAACCCTTTTATTTTGACATATAACTTATAACTACCAAGTACTATATTACTAGGGAGTTTCATAATCATATGAGGCCTTTTTGGGGTGTCGTATCGATGAGTTATGGATTTACGATTTAAAGTGTCCTGGCTCCTCATACGTTCACTACATGACCTCTAAATTATGATAGCCCGAACGATAGTATGATGTTATTTATAAAAGGCAAATAACCAAACAAAACTTTAAGAATACTTCATACAATAACATAAGAATCTATGTTCAACATTATAATCAAAGTCAATAACTTTATATTATCATAATTTATTCCAAGATATGAATAGTTTTATAAACACCTCACTACAAGTATATATGAGTGGCATCGCATTGTGTAATTCATATTCGTATGTACGCTTGGCATTTTCTTATACGGCCTATAATTAATTAGGTTGCATTCGGACGTTTACGTGACGCATTATCATTCTGTGATTTATATTGTTGATTTATTCACTCGAGAGTTTATAGCCCCACGCTTTATTTGTTTTACATATACTTTATACTTTTGGGGTGAGAACATGCTTGTTTATAAATACATTTACATGATTGATTTAAACTCATTACATGTGCATTTACAAATCGTATACAAACTGGTTTATATACTCAATTACTTATTTTGGGACGAAATACATTGCTTGTTTTAATTCATTTTTAAACAAGGACATTACTTTACTTTTACCCAAGTGATTACGGATTTGCTTAAGCGGATTGAACTGTGAATTACCTGGAGAGTGAGCGCGAATGTTATAAAATAGATCTATTTGGGATTGACAATCCCCGTTCGGGTGATTAGCTATCACTGGACAAACGAACGGTATAGCATGACAGATCAAGGTCGTATTTACTCGAAGATGAAACTATTACGTGCCTTGAATTATAGTGGCATTACATTTTTAATAGTCTTACGCAACCGGCTTCATTAGTTAGGAGTAATCGTAATCATGGTTTTTTACATCAAGTGGATATTTTACGTTGTCTTGAATAATGTGCAACACATACTTTGACAATGGTGGTCTATAACTTATACTTATATATTTTTGTGACTATTTGGGGATTGAAATGGTCATGCATACTTTATAAACTATTGAATTCCAATATTCATACATGAATATTTACGTTGCCTTGAATAAAGTGGCAATACATACTTTGAACAATGGTGGTCCAACTATACTTAACTTTTTGTGACTATTGTATGAGATACAATAATCATACACATCTTTAATTTTCAACATTCATACATACATTTTGGTGACTATTTAAGGATTGAAACGGTCATATATAGTTTTGGGGTTCACATTTATACTTACAAAAATCTATGAACTCACCAACTTTATGTTGACACTTTTAAGCATGTTTTTCTCAGGTGAATTAGATACTTGGCTTATGTGATGTGCATTGGAGTCTAAACAATACAAGATTATTTTTCAAACGACACGTTTAGAGGTCCTTCTCTCATGACTTGTGCAATGTTATTATGAAGTAACATGCCCCGGATACACTATTCCGCTGCAACCCAATTTGGGGGTGTTACATATTGGTATCAGAGCCAATGTTATAGAGAACTAGGTTGCATTTTACCTAGACTATAACCGTTTTACAAACATTGCATCATATAAAAGGGTTTTAACGAGACATATATACACTATTGAGTTCCATTAGTTGGTTATACTAGATGCTTACATGATTAATATACTTGTTCATATTATAGTACGTATATTACTATGAGGATCTTATATATATATATATATATATATATATATATATATCTTACATTATATATAAGTAGATATAAGAATGATGACTCACCCACATTAATGCCACATCATCACTAAACAAAGCCACCTCACCCACATTTTAATCCACGTCACTACTTGTGAATTCCACATAGGCAGGTTTAATCCACGTCATCATCTGTGAATTCCACGTAGGGAAATTTTATTCCACCTAGGTAGTAAATCGAGCATTAATGTTAAAAACATATGCCACCAAAGGATTCGAACCCTGGTCTATGCACTCACAACATATGCATCTACCACTAGACCACAATGGTAGTTGTGAAAAGTTTTAAAAAAATAAATACATAACAAATAGGAAAACTAACTTATTTCCATGATATGAGAAAAAAAAAATGAAACGGATAATGAGTTCCTAAAATAACGCCTGCCATCTCTTCTCAATTCAATAACAAAAATTTTCAAATTTTAAAATAAAGCATTAAACAAGGCAATTGAAACTGGAAAATTTGACCAAACAATTATTATAAAAAATCCATATAAATCACATGGCACACAATGTTAATCTCACACACAAACCAATCAAAAAGGAGGTTTCACCGAGATTAACCAAATCAATGTTATGCAAATATTTAATCCGTTTTTATGTTTGTGTTATGATATGATTTCATTCTTATTTGTTTTTTAGTTGTGTCGTTTTTGGGTATCTTGGTTGCTCATTACATTAATATCAAAAAATTCTTCTTTCGATTATTATGTATCCAATACATGATTCTAGATAGTTGGATTGGATCATAATGAAGCAGATGTTCACACAATCATATTTTGTTTTGTGTTCATATGTTAGGGTCATTGAGAGATTAATCAACCCACAACATCGAAGGCAGCATCTTGGTGAATTTGTTAGGGTGAATCCCTAAACCACAAAGTAACATCTACGAGTGAATCCCTAAACCATAATTTCATTAGAGGCCGACTCATCAATTAACAAGGTTTTTGAATTAATGATTTGTTTGATTAAGGTTGAATTAATTATTCTTTCCTTCATCTTTATTTGATTCATTGGAGCATTTTTATGAATATCCACGAATTTACACAATGAGGAGCAGGTTGCTATGATTATATTTATGTTGTTTTTTTATTATTTGGATGTTTTTATAATTATTGAGTGATGTATGCTATATGCTTGATAAAATGCTTGAGGGGTTGTTTGTTTCAGCTTATATGTGGGCTTATTAGCTTATTTGATTTTAGCTTATTAACATAAGCCTCAATTTTCTGGCTTATATCGAGACTTATGGGTTTATATAAGTTTATTATATCGTAATAAAATTATATAAGCCCATAAGTCTTAAAATAAGCCGGAAAATTGAAGCTTATATTATACAAGCCGAAATGAAATAAGCTAATAAGCCCACATATAAGTCGAAACAAACAACCCTTGAATATACAAAACGGAATCTAAAAATATGTATGATACATTTTTGCATTGCAAGTCCTTCAATGATCAAAAGTCGCATAAGCTTTAACCGACTAAAAGTGGGCACGCCGGCAGTTTTCACGATAAGGTTAGTTTAGCTCTTTGTTATGTTGTATTATGTCATTGTGATGTATCACAATGAAATCCTTTTGTGCAGAACATTAACAAATACTACTTTTGATTTTGACTATAAAGTTTGTTACAAATGATCAATAACTTGCATTAATTAGCCCTAGGATTATAGAATTTCGCGTGGATTATGCATACGAAAAATACAGTAGGGTGTAAATCTGCAATCTAGAATAGAACATGTGAAGATGGTCCAAAACAGATAACTTTTCACTTTTAGAGGACATTCCAACAGATCTGTGAATGTAAAGATCAGAAGACTGTGTTGATAGGAGAACTCAAGAAGGCGAGCTACTCACTCTTTTATGAGTTTATATCGGTCCCATTTGGGCATTTTTTTAGCCCGAGCTTGAAATTATAGTTTCTTTCCATATGAGTGACCTTGATATATGTAGTTTTACTAAAGACTTAAACTTGATATAATGTGCCATGATGAGTGAATATAACCTTAATTTGTACTTTTATTTCCAACAAAAGTAACCCGCCTCAGAAATTGCCTAAACATGCTCAATCTTACAGGGGACTAAAGAACATTTTAAGGGTAGATATTTGAAAATTAAATAGCTCAAACTGGGAGTTGCTTCCTCTTTCATTAAGGTTAGGCTATATCACTGTACATGATTTTGGTAAAACGGGTTGCTGTTTGTTTTGGTGTTGATATTTGTATATTCTGCTTTATGAAAGTGTTGTGTGCCATTGGATATTTTCTGTTTTTGTCCAACTATTCATGTCTTTCAGTTGGATCTTAGCTGATTTAGAATCGAGATTTTGGAGTGTACTATTGTGTGAAAAAAATCAAAACTTTGATCTGATTTGCCTTTTTGGTTGATCTAGAACTATAAGGAATTGCATAAAATTTGATATCAGTAAGTGATGTGATTCTCACGTAAATATTTAGTTGAGATGCCAATCTTTGAATTATATCATAACGCTGATTTTTCTTTGAACTTTGTTATAGCTGCTTTTGATTGCTATTTTTTAGACATATGCACAATTCAACAATTTAAAAGGAAAAATGAACTATTTACCCTTTATTAAATTCTTCATTTTCGTCGCCCTTTTTTATGTATTGATGCTTTGATGGAAGAGATAGATGCATTGATATACCGACACAAAGATATACTCCATATGGGTGTTCTTTTGCTCTTTCTTGCTCAATCTATTTGGTGATATTTGCTCAATTAGTTATTGGTCTGATGTGTTAAACACCTACCCATAAGGCACTTTCTAAGTATAAAAGCTAAATAAATGAACAGGTTGCTCAAATATTAGTACCACTTCTTAAATTTTATTTTCATGAAGTAAGGAAAGTTGCAGCTTCATGTACAAATTCATCCCGAATAAACTTAAATTTTGCTAAATGTGTTGTACTGAGCATTAACTTTTTCTTTGACCTGTAGCTATGCCCGAGGTACTTCGTTCAACAAAATTAGCTATTGAGAACGGGCAGTCCCAGGGTCGATATGAGCCATATGTAAAGCAATTTTCAGACTATATCATACCATCTCAAATAAAGGCGTTACACAAACTTAGTTTTTTCATTTTCCCTCTCCTTATTTCAGACTGTTTCCATTATTTATTAAATTTTTGCTTATAGGAACCCGAGACTGAAATATGCGCAAGTATGCTGGATGCAATCAACGAGTATGTTCAGGTGTGCATCATCTATTTTTCCAATTATATAGATGTATTTATCATAAATTATTCTTAGCTGTTAATCTATTGTTATTGTTAGGTTCAGATATGTGGACCTCTTTTGGATGAAACCTAAGTTTGATGCATAGTGGAAGAGCTAAAACATGTCATTACAGCGAGTTCAACGAGAAGAAATGAAAGAGCTGCTAGAGTGAAAACAAAGGACTTCGATGCCTGAGGAAGGTGAAATGCTTTTTATTATTCATGGATTAATGAGTACTAACAACGCTTTTTATTATCTCTCATATGTTTTTTATTCCTGAATTTAGGTTGGTGATTGTTTGGGCACTCTACTTGACACCTATACGACTCTATTTTTCCTCTTTTAGATAAACTGCTGCCTTACTTGATACTTATGTGGGTATGTATTGCGTTCCACTATATATGTCGGGTTTATATAATTTTTGTATTCTAGCATGAAATTAATAAATTATAACTTTAGGGTAAGGATAAGACATCTACAGAGAAAAGAATAGCCATTTGCGTATTTGTTGATGTTGGAGAACATTGTGGAGATGCGACATTCAAGTGAGCCTTCGAAAAATTCAGTCACTATAGCGTTACAGATGTTCTTGCTCTTACGATTTTTATTTTTATTTTTTATTATTTTATACAGGTATTAAGAAACTTTTGTACCAGTTGTGTTGGAAGCATGTAATGATACAAGCACAGACGTCCGCCAGGTATGCATAATGTTGTCATGGTAATTTTGAACATATGATAATAATTTTCTTAGGTAATTAATCCTAAACAATTAAGGACCTATACGGGCTGTTGTTTATGGGGGTTGGTGTATGTGCTGAATTTAGGGGCGGTGCATTCAACCTTCCCACCATTGAGCAAAGTTGATCATGGAAACGTTGGTTGGCTCTCTACTTAATCTCTTTATTGACAAAAGATGAGGGTGATAATGATATAATTTGTTCTATGTGGTCACATTGTTCTTGCATGGTTAAACTGCTTGTCGTTAAAAGGTGATTTGATTGAGGCTAAAGTTGTACATGATCAACTTTGCTCAATGGTGGTGAAATAGAAAGTCTCGACTATCAAAAGAATCACAATGGATTTAATGGTTATTAAGTGATTACAGAAATTCCTTAGATGTTTAATCAGTTGACTAAATCAGCACATATTATATATTAATTCCTCATATTATGAATTTGCAGCAAAAGAAAATAAACATGAGAATTTACTTTTTATGGATTAGATATTTTGCATAACACTTCTTTAATTTGTGTGATGTCTGTCTTACAGTAGATTTTATTTGGCACATGATGCAAACTATTGTAATCCCTTGGACCTGTTTATAAGGTATTAATAAAATGCAACTTTCATACAGTTACTATATAGTCTATGAGGAGTTATGAATAGGTCGGTTTGGGTTATGCCTTAATGTTTTTAAAGATTAAGTCAGTAACTGGGTCTGTTTGCAGCCATGTTGAAATTCAAAAGTTTCTGTGACCCGGTCCCCATTTACAGTTTTGAGCCCAATTGTTTATTACCTACTCGAGTTCTGAAAAGAGATAGAAAAGTTGCGAGCTTAGCCTTTTAGCCATGAGTTACAAACGATTACAGCTTGGTACAGCGTGAAGCCGTGTGATGCTGTAAAGGACTACATGTATGTCGCGGTTTGCATAGCCATCCTACCTATCTTTAACTTGGCTTTTTGAAAGCAGTAACTCTAAAGTTACCACTCAACTAAACTTACTATCATTTTAATTATTTGTGCAAATATTAGTTTAACCGTGAATGCACAGGCTGTGGTAACTAGGTGGCAGTTGCCGATGATGTCATCATGTAAGTATTCATATTGGTAATGTTCATATGTATAATGAACTCGAAATCGTCAACTAATGTATGTGTTTATTGTTTATAGAAAAACTGAAGAAGTTGTTGTCGGTCCTGAAAAGATTATAGACCCAGCGAAACAAGAAGAGGCAACATATACATCGTTATTGTAATAGTAAGCCAAGTATGTGGTTGCTTTAGAAATTCTTTGTCGAAAGTTAGGTTCGCTTATAATGACTGAAGGCCACAAACTATGATCTTTCATTATCTTTATTATATTATGCTTATAGGGATAACTGAGTAGGATAGTCTGTTCAGTCTTATAGCAGTAGTATTGTTATGCTTTTTCACATCACAGATTCAGTATAGTTTGTTGTAAACTCCCATAGTTATCACATAATTTTTTATGTCCATAATGTGATACGATAGTTCGAACTGACGCATAAGTCTGTTTGTCCAGAAGAGTAGACTAATGGAGAATGTTTATGTCAAATATGATTATAAAAATTATATCATTGCAACAATAACCTATCATTTAGATATGCATTTTAAAATTTATGTAAGTACTACAGCTTTAGTTCACCTTATTACACATTTCTAAATCAATTTTGCTTATTGATTACTGAAATATGCCATTCATTGATTTATAAATTTTTAAGTTGGGAAGCTGAAAAGGTAGACATCTTACGCTTTTTATAAAATGTAATGAAGTATTTCACCACCTGTGTTTTAGTAATTGCTTACATTTGCATTTCCGAAGACGAAGTCTGATGTCAAGGTCATATGCACCTGTAATACCAGTTGGTTCATGGGTACAGTTATTGGTGTTCAAGTACTAAGGATGGGTAAGAATATAATTGAAGTTAGGATAATATCTGATAGTAGTGTTCATACTATTTGTGCAATATCGTGTATGGTCATTAGCCCGTTAGACAATAAAATGTGGTATAAACTAAACCGTAGGCAATTCCCTTTTTGAGTTTATTTTGCTATGACGATTAGTAAAAGTTGAGGTCAAACATTGTCACAAGTTTGGTTGTTTCTCGAGAGGCCAGTTTTCTCGCATGGCCAATTATATGTTGTTTTTTTAAGAGTCAAGAGCATAAAAAGAATAAAATTGTTTGTATAGAGATGGTAAATACACAAAATCAACAACCAACGTTGTGTAAAAGAAGCTTTATTTTGCATTTGAACTAACAACATATACTTCTTCTTGCAGATACTTTAATACCTTTTATTTTCTCATATCAGATGAACATTTATTTATTTTCTTTGTTAATGCTTTCAACAAATAACTTGTTATGTTTATAATTAATTTACCTTTACTTAATTTTTCACTTGGATACTCACAAAACAAGCCCGCCCATCGGGCGGGCTTTGCAAGGCGTTTGCATCAGTTATATATATATATATAGATATATGTATATTTTATATATTATATTGTATAATATTTATATGGTATATATAGTTATTATTATGTCATTTATATTTAATGTTTAATATTTATTATATATGTAATATATATATATATATATATATATATATATATATATTATTATATATATATGTATATGTATATATATATATATATATATATATATATATATATATATATATATATATATATATATATATATACATATACGAGTTTACATTCTTTCATGCATACTTTACAATTATTTATATAAGGGTTATTTATACGAATACTAGAATATTCTTAAAATATTACGAATAACGCAACGGTCCAAAAAAAACTCTTACACAACCTTAACATATCATCTCGCAACATTCCACCTTCGGAACACGACTTAGATAACTAAACTAATATTATTTTACTACCCTTCTAATTTTGAAGAACAATGACAACTGTGAATCAAGGGATGATCGTTGAGGAAATTGAACAGATTATAGCCCGGCGAGTGGCTAACGCTATTGAGGCTATTGCTATCTATAAGTCAATAAACGAGAAAACAAAGTAGCAGGGAATGCCAGTAACAAAAGGAAGTGGAAAGGTGACCACAATGGAAGCTTTAGCCAACAACAAAACAAAGAGCATAAGGTGTTTAGAGCACACACTGTTAGGCTAAGCAACAAGGAAGACTATGCTGGAAATCTACCATGGTGTAACAAGTGCAATTTTCACCACGTTGGCCAGTGTGCAGAAAATGTGGCAATTACAAACCGAGGGGTCACCAAGCAAAATATTGTAGGATCTCAGTCCCAAAAGCGAAACAAAGGTCCATAGTGTCAAGAAAGAAAGCTGAAGTTATCTATTATGGGTGTGGAGGTCTGGGACATTACAAGAGTAATTGTCCAATAGTGAAGTTTCAGAACCGTGTGGACATGTACTGGAAAGGAAAAGCTCGTGGAGACTCTATCGCCATGACGTCTGACATCAACATCTAAGGAGAGACCTATTACCTAGTAAATCTTAAGTTGGAACTATCATAAACTCTATGTCTTTTAAGAATCTCACTGTACTTTCTCTTAAATTTTCGTTCACTGAACGATTTCAAATTATCTATCAAATCTATGTATTGTGAAATTTCCGCCAATCTACTTCAATTCTCTAATTATTCATGTAAGCCATTCTAAAATCATAACGTTATTTTGATGAAATTGAGCAATGCATCGTTAGTCCTCAATTATACATGGCCTGATCAACTATGTATAATTCAGGAAGGACCATGCCATGCTGAGAGTAGTCACCTTAAAACTTCTTGTCAAGAAACAATTTTCTATATATCAAGTTTTGTGTGCGTATTCATAAAATGTATTATTCACGAGGAACCAAACCAATAATTATAATAACTAAGTAAACTCTTACACCACCTTACTATATAAAGTCGACTTCATTTTATACAAAATCCTATGTCTAAAAGTCAAGACACATCCCTAGTCACCCTAGGACGATCCATTAACAAGAATACTCGCCATTAAGGAATACACCAATACACCATTTTCAACGTCTACATGATATCATAGAGCTTAGTAGTTTACAACACATCCTGGATCAAAAGGAGTTGAACATGAGGCAACGTTGTTGGTTAGAGTTGCTCAGTGATTACGACTGTGAGATTCGTTATCACCCAGGGAAAGCAAATGTCGTTGCCGATGCCTTGAGTAGGAAAGAACGAGATCAACCATTACGGGTTCGAGCCTTAGTTATGACTATTGGCTTAGATCTCCCCAAACAAATTCTAGAAGCTCAAATCGAAGCACAGAAACCCGAAAACATCAAGAAAGAAGATGTAGGAGGTATGATCGGGAAGGATATACCGAAGGAGAAGTTGGAACCCCGCGCGGATGGAACTCTATGTTTAAATGGCACGAGTTAGTTGCCATGTTATGGTGATTTAAGGACTGTGATTATGCACGAGTCCCACAAGTCAAAATACTCTATCCATCTGGGTTCTGACAAGATGTATCAGGACATGAAGAAGCTATATTGGTGTCCCAATATGAAGGCTAACATAGCCACCTATGTTAGCAAGTGTTTAACGTGCGCTAAGGTTAAGGCTGAAAACCGAAGACCATCTGGTTTGTTGGTACAACCCAAGATACCTCAATGGAAGTGGGATAATATCACTATGGATTTTATCATGAAGTTTCCTAATTCGTCACAAGGTTATGACACCATTTGGGTGATTGTTTGACCGACTTACTAAGTCTGCAATCTTTGTACCAAAGAGAGAAACTGATGTAGACTAAATAAACAAGATAACAAATTGGATCTGTTGATTCTACGAATACCAGAAACAATTCTTCCAACAATCGTTGATTCGAATGAATACCGATTATTAGGGTAAAATTTCTTGGCAAACAGCGGCCAATGGTTTATTTTTATTAAAACTGATAACTCCCTGGCTAGGGTTACAGCAGATTGTTTAAATAGGCTTACAAAACTGAAACGGGCCTAAAAAGACAGATGGGCCGTGAGCTAGAACAAAAACAAGTCCAACAAAAAATAAAAAAAAGAAAAATATAAATAACTCATAGTAAACGAGGTTTTTGGGCTTCAAAAAAATCCTTAACCAGCTTAAGGCTGGTTACAAGCTTACAACGACGTCCGCCTCATTTTTCCCTTCGATTTGAGTGGTCACGGGCCTGAAACGGACTTACGGATCAAAAGTTATGGCTGTTTTACTGAAGCCCTTTTCTTCACACGATCTTGGGCTTCTAAAAACAAGTCAGCCCGTTCTTCAATACTTGGGCCTCCATCAAAAACTAATCCCATGAAGAAACTAGCAAGAATGTACCTAAAGGAGGTAGTCAAGAGGCATGGAATACCCGTCTCAATTATCTGTGATCGTGACCCTAGGTTCACATCAAATTTCTAGAGGTCACTTCAGAAGGCTTTGGGTACTAGTTTGGATATGAGTACTGCATATCATCCGTAAACTGACAGACAAAGCGAGAGGAGTATTCAAACTCTCGAGGATATGCTACGTGCTTGTGTGATCGACTTTGGAAGTGGTTGGGTTAATCATTTGTCATTAGTTGAGTTTTTATAACAATAGTTATCACGCTAGCATCAAGGCTGCACCATTTGAAGCACTTTATGGTCGAAAGTGTCGTTTACCTGTTTGTTGGGCCGAGGTTGGAGAAGTTCAACTCACCGGTCCAGAGATAGTTCAAGAAACAACCGAGAAGATCATCCAAATCAAACAGAGGATTCAAGCCGCATGTGATCAACAAAAGAGTTACACCGATTTAAAGCGTAAGCCGATGGAATTTCAAGTTGGAGATAGTGTTATGCTTAAAGTTTCACCTTAGAAAGGGGTCGTACGTTTTGGCAAACGGGGGAAGTTAAACCCCAGATATGTCGGACCTTTCAAGGTGTTAGCTAAGGTTGGAGCCATTTCTTACAAGCTTGAGCTGCCTCAAGAGCTGAATATAGTTCACAATACGTTTCATGTATCCAACTTGAAGAAGTGCTATGCCGACGAACCATTAGCCGTTCCGTTAGATGGACTTCACTTTGATGACAAGCTTCAGTTTGTCGAGGAACCCGTAGAATCATGGATCGAGAAGTCAAACAGTTGAAGCAAAGCTGTATTCCAATCATTAAGGTTCGATGGAACTCTAGGAGAGGTCCAAAGTTTACTTGGGAATGTGAGGATCAATTTCAAAAGAAATATCCACATCTCTTCACAAAAAACGCACCATCGTCAAGTGCCGCATCTTAAGCCTTGAGGACAAGGCTCATTTAACGGAGGAAGACTGTAACATCCCGTTATTTCAGGTCTTTTTACAACTTTAAAATCTCAAGTATATTTTTTTAACTCGACTTCACGTTGTTGACATTTTTGTCATGGAGGTGAAGGACTAAATCTCTTATTTATAAGATTTAATCTAATTATATTGTCGAGTGTCGATGGGTTACATGGTTATTTTAATTATAACCGTTAAATTAAATCGCGTAAACTGAAAATCAACAATTAACGTAAACGGGCACCAAACAATTAAAGGTTTACTTCAAGCAAGTGTTAGATAATTATTTAGATGATAATTATTAACTTTCATATTTTATTTTTTAAGTTTTACGTAAAACGGTTACGTTTTACATTAAAAGCTTTATACATACATGTAGATCATACCACATTTACCAATACTCTTAAATACTTAATACTATCAAAATTAATTATTTTCTCTCCCTTTTTATACTTAAAACCCAGCTCCTATGATTGTATACACAAAATAACACAAAAGTCTACTACTACAATTAATAAAACACCAAGTATGTCATGACAAGCAAGCTAGTACCAACTCCACCAATTCCAACCATTCTTCCTTTTGTTTTCTCTATTCAACACGTCAAGAAAAACACCCCCACAACATATTTCTATCTTTTCATGTCATGAATTTGTCCCATAAGAAATTTTTCTAGCTAGAAGTCCTACACCCTTTTTATTTATATGCAATACTTTACATACTTTTATTAAAGGTTTTCTTTTATACATTTAATACTAATACTTTTAAATTATTACAAGTTACTTTAATAATTGCAAGTATCATTATTTCTACCTATATTATAAGCAAGAGCCCTTTGATTACTGTGGAGCTCCTAGAATTTGCCACATAGGATGTAAATATTTAGCCATTATTTGCATTAATATTTTACTTCTTTTACTCGCCAAAAAATTCAATCCTCACTTTTTTTTACATATCTCTACACTTTACTCTTTCTCTCTCTCTATCTATAACACCCAAAATCCATGCCGCAAACAGTGGAGATCGACGCTCGATGTTAATGGGAGATGATGATGCGATTAAAAGAAAGAAGATAATAAAGCAAAGGTAAAAATTTTCTCTAGCTACAAGAGCATATCTCTATCTCTCTCGTACACATATTAACATAGTTTTTTTTTACATTTTGCAGATTTGTACTAAAATCGCTCATTTGTGGGTTCGGATCTGTAGGTACACATGCACTTTTAGTTACCTTTATAGATTTTCTTTGAACTGTCGTGTTTTTAGAGATCTATGTGTGTGCAGACTGTCTTCGATCAAAAAATAGAGAGGTTTGATCACTTGTGGTGGAGCTTAATCTTGAAGAAAGGTACAAACAATAACTTTTGTTTTTATCATAGTCGATTTTCTCTTTTTTTAAATTGTTATTTTTAACTTTTCATGCATTCTCATTCCATAAGCAGGTTGTTCATTACAATCACTATAGGCAACAGCATTTATCATTTTTTAAGACAGACTTGATTCTTAGACTATCTCCTTCTTGATCTTGAAGTATGCAACCTCTAATATATTTCAGTACACTTATGAATAATGTCTTTCTTTCTTATCAGCTGTCACGGATTAAAGAATATCAGGTTGTTGTAGTGGACGAGCAAATGATGGTGGGATGCGTCAGTGATATAATTTGTTGATTTGTAAGAGTTGTTTTGTTGATACTGCTTTAGAGTGTGAACTTATACTAGTTATGTGTAAAAATATTCTTGCTCAAAAAAAAGATCATATATTCAACTGTCTATAATAATCATATATACTACAATAAGTTTACATAAGTATGTTCTAGCTAGACTTTTGTTAAATTATCTTCGATCTTTGTTTTTTCCATGTTTGAAACCTCAATATTATAGAAATAAATTATATTGTACTATTGTTATAGTGTATTCTGTGGTGTACAAGTTATTTTATTTGCATTAAATGCATTTGCATTAAATTAAATTAAGATTGGTAGTGTAGTTAATGTTATTTTCTAGTATTGTGCTATAGTGTTGTTGAGGTATTTTATGTGTGGGTTGGCACAATATGAGCATTTTGAAGCTCTCATACAAGTATGTAAAGTCCGAAAAATTAGCGGGAAGGCATTCAAAGTTTAAAAAGGAAATGTGACTTTGTACTTTTTACTGTTAGATCGTTGTTTTTTCTACATGTGTAGTGTTGCTTGCGCTGGCTAAGTGGTTGTTTGTTTTGGATATCACAGTTTAAGGAGCTTGATGTAAAAGTAGTAGGGTGATGGGTAAAGAGTAGGTTTTGGTTGACTCAAATATTCTCGTGGTGTGTGGGGGGTTTTGTCTGCCGAGGGTTGTTGGAGGTTACGATAGAGATGTCTGGTGGTGTGATTTGGGGTGTGGGGATGGTGGTGGGGGGGGGGTGGGGGTGGGGCGGGGCGGTGGGTGGGGGTGGGGTTGTGGGGGGGGCGGGGAGGCTCATTTTTTATTGCTGTCTGCGATGGTATTTTAGATGTGTTAGGTCAGGTTTTTTGTTAGAATATTGGTTAGTTTAGGCTTAATGCTTTGGCTCGTATGGCTGAGTCATTGTGGTGGACTGGTATTCCTTTTTTGGTTCCGGTCTTTGATCGATGTAGGGCAGAGGTCGGGTACAGTTGTAACTAAATGGGAGTCTCGCGGCGGAAAGTTAGTTCCGGAGTGTTGGTTGTGTTTTTTGATATCTTAAGCATAGTGGGTTGGAGCGGGGTGTGGCAATAGAAAGTCGTTGTTTTAGTAGTTTTTTTTTTCAGAATCTTGGACGGAAGATGAGCATGGGGTTATTTGTCCAGTATTGTTTTCATCTTCAGCATAACGAACTTGTATTTTATTCCCCGATTATATTGAATATTTATTATCGTATATTTAGTTTTGGGTGGAAGGATGTTGGTTTAGCGTTAAGGACGAATAGGAGTCCCCACCCCCCCCCCCCCGTGCACTTGCGTATGTAGCATTTACCGCGTCCACTGTACCCTATAGTCGTATCGTGTTTATATGTTTTTTTCTTACATATCCATTATTTAATCGCAAGCTTTTAATTCGTGTCGTTTTTATCACATATGTTTATTTGTTTTAATTGTTTATTTTTTGCACGTATTTTGGTCTATGCTTCAGTATTCGTCGAACATTATCTTGTGAATCGAGAGTGACCCTGTTCGTTATGGTTCATGAATTTCTTAAAATGATACGACAAAGAACAACTTTTACGTTCGGTTAATTAATGATTACGTACGTATACTAATCGTTTGTTCATTCATTAGTTCAGTGAACGTTCTCCGATTATTCGTTCGTTTATGAACATTTAATATATGTTTATGTTCATTTATTCATATTTTTTATTATCATACTTTTGAAGAATTGCTTACTGTAAACAAAACCAACACCTAATAAGACACAATAACTGTTATATTTTTGTGAAAAATGTATATGTATTATTTACGGTTGATCGTATATGTTCGTTCGTTTGTTCGTTAGTGTCTTAATAAAGACATAAACAAACCACGAACAACCATATTTTCTTAATAAAACGAACTTGAACAATGAGATATTCGCGTTTTGTTTAACGTGATCTGTGTTGTATTTATTAGTTCGGCCTAAAAATAAATAACGATACTGAACAATGTTTGTTCGTACCGCTCCTCAGTCTGGTTCGTTTACAGCCTTACTTATTGTTATATATTGGTAAAGATGAAATCTATAGCAAGTGATACCGTAATGATATAGGTGTACCCTTTTTTTATTAGTAGTATTACTTAAATTTGTGTAACATTGAATTTTGATACATAATTAGATATCTTGTATTATTAGCATAACTTATTTTTGGCTAAACTAATTAGGAGTAGCAAGACTTGGACTGTTAATAAAAAAAGTAAATATAAATTGTTATAAGAATTAAACAATGTTGTTCTATTTATTTTAAGAAAACACGTTTATTATAATTGATTTAGATTTTTTGTAGATATATAGTGCCAACAAAAGTTTGTACCAAGCTTGTGTTGACTATTGCTGTGTGTGTGCGGTTAGAGAAGTCGCCAGAGAGATATAGTATCTGTCAATTATTGTGCAAGTTTTGACAAAATATCAACCACATTAGCTAGTATGAATATTTTAAAAGTCATAATTTGCCAGGTAAGTTGTGTGTTATTTTGTAACTGTTTAAGTAATGATTGTCTGTAGAATATACGAGTAATACTAGCTGGGTTTCCCTTGCACATAACAAAAATTTATATAACGCAAACATGTAACAAATATGGTAATTTGAATTTAGATGTTGATCAAGTATTAAGAACAGAGGTTTTAGTGAATTAGTTTTTTTAGCTTTATTTCCATTGAGAGTGTTAAACATGAGATAACATGATGGTTTGAAAAAATTGGCGCATGAATTTTTCTTTCCGTAATGAAGCATGCAATATAAATTGTTGTAAAAATGAAGTCTTTTAGGAGCAATTCATTGCAATGATTTATTATACAATTATCATCTGATTACTCCGTTAATTGGTTTAACCTAGTCATAAAGGAAAGACTATGTTGGAAGCATAATTTGGTGGTTTAAAGTCCGGGTTCTGGTTGCATACTAGGGTGTACCCCTTTTTATTAGTAGTATTACTTAAATTTGTGTAACATTGAATTTTGATACATAATTAGATATCTTGTATTATTAGCATAACTTATTTTTGGCTAAACTAATTAGGAGTAGCAAGACTTGGACTGTTAATAAAAAAAGTAAATATAAATTGTTATAAGAATTAAACAATGTTGTTCTATTTATTTTATGAAACACGTTATTATAATTGATTTAGATAGTGCCAACAAAAGTTGTACCAAGCTTTTTTGACTATTGCTTGAATGTGGTAGAAGTCGGCAGAGAAGTATGGGGTATAAAATGTATTGTGCAAGTTTTGACAAATCAACCATAGTTGATATAGAAATATTTTTCAAAGTAATAATTTGAAAGGTAGGTGTGTGTTATTTGTAACTTTTAATAATGATGTCTATGAATTTACGAGTATATACTAGCTGGGTATCCTTGCATAGCAACAAAATTTTATAACGGCAAACATTTACAAATATGGTATTTGAATTTAGATGTTGATCAAGATTAAGAACAAGGTTTAGTGAATTCGTTTTGTAGTTTTTCCATTGAGATAGTTAAACATGAGATTACATGATGGTTTGGAACAAATTGGAGCCATGAATTTTCTTCCGTAATGAAGCATGCAATATATATTGTTGTAAAATGTATCTTTAAGATGATGCAATTCATGCAATGATTTATACATATCATCCTGATTACTCCGTAATTGGTTAACCAGTATATAAAGGAAAGACTACTGTTGAAGCATAATTTGGTCGGGTCGGTCCTGACGATTCTCCTGGTGCCGTTCGTCGTCTTTCGGGGCCTTGAATAGTGCTGCCAACAAAGAAGAACCGGTTAGAAGGGGACCCGAGGCTGGAGCCCGATTTCGACCCTTCGACGGTCAAGTCAGAATAGTATAAGCATGTTATATAAAGAGGTGGTAGAGAATAACCTGTGTAGGTATCTGTAGGTAGGATGATCCTACCCTTGTATATATAGTGTATGGATTAGGGTTACGTAGGATGTGGGCCACCCTTTTATCGGGTTCGGCCCATTGGGTCTGGCCCATTCCAGACTATACGCCAACATGTCCCCCCAGTCTAGTAAGCGTGGCCGTAGCCGCGGTTACTAGACTAAAAGGACTACTCTTACCATCGCAGAGACGTTTGCACTTTCCAACCATACGCCTAGCAACAAAATTTTATAATGGCAAACATTTATAAATATGGTATTTGAATTCAGATGCTGATCAAGATTAAGAACAAGGTTTAGTGAATTCGTTTTGTAGTTTTTCCATTGAGATAGTTAAACATAAGATTACATGATGGTTTGGAACAAATTGGAGCCATGAATTTTCTTCCGTAATGAAGCATGCAATATATATTGTTGTAAAATGTATCTTTAAGATGATGCAATTCATGCAATGATTTATACATATCATCCTAATTACTCCGTAATTGGTTAACCAGTATATAAAGGAAAGACTACTGTTGAAGCATAATTTGGTCGGGCCGGTCCTGACGATTCTCCTGGTGCCGTTCGTCGTCTTCCGGGGCTTTGAATAGTGCTGCCAACAAAGAAGAACCGGTTAGAAGGGGACCCGAGGCCGGAGCCCGGGATCCACCCTCCGACGGTCAAGTCAGAATAGTATAAGCATGTTATATAAAGAGGTGGTAGAGAATAACCTGTGTAGGTATCTGTAGGTAGGATGATCCTACCATTGTATATATAGTGTATGGATTAGGGTTACGTAGGATGTGGGCCACCCTTTTATCGGGTTCGGCCCATTGGGTCTGGCCCATTCCAGACTATACGCCAACATGTCCCCCCAGTCTAGTAAGCGTGGTCGTAGCCGCGGTTACTAGACTAAAAGGACTACTCTTACCATCGCAGAGACGTTCGCACTTTCCAACCATACGCCGCCATATCTATCTTCAACTTACGGCCGAATATGGCATAAGACTTACGACCGACGGAAGACGTACTTCTGTGGCCGGGTAATGCGAATATGGCATTCGACTTACGGCCGACGGAAGAAGTACTTCAGTGGCCGGGTAATGCGAATATGGCATTCGACTTACGGCCGACGGAAGTCATACTTTCGTGGCCGGGTAATGCAAATAAGGATAATATCTTGTTACCAATTAAAAAGATGTTGGTAATATCTTTTTATCAATTTAAAAAATATTGGTAATATCTTGTTACCAATTAAAAAAGATATGTAAAATATCTTTATCAAATTTAAAAAGGAAAAATAATAGGGGTCGGTGCCAATGGCGACTTTGTACCGAAAAGTAGACGTACAAAATGGGTGTCACTTTAAAGTTACGAGTGAAAAACAAAATAAAGTTACAAAAACTTCAAAGAATAAAAGATTGTCTATTAACTACAAACAGGTGCTTTTAAAGTGATATTAAAATCACATGATGTTTATTGATTTGGTAAATCAAGTTTGACGCATGGCATGATGCAATGAGTGAAAAACAAAAGATACAAAGGTTTTAGAGTTACCGACTTTCTGTTGATTTTTGCTTCCCAGTAATATGAGAACACGAAGCATAGTTTATTCGAGGTCCCACGGATGGCGCCAACTTGTTGAAGCATAATTTGGTTGGGCCGGTCCTAACGACTCTCTTGGTGTCGTTCGTCGTCTTTCCGGACCTTGAATAGTGCTGCCAACAAAGAAGAACCGGTTA
This sequence comes from Tanacetum coccineum, assembly GCA_026074375.1. NCBI lineage: Eukaryota > Viridiplantae > Streptophyta > Magnoliopsida > Asterales > Asteraceae > Tanacetum > Tanacetum coccineum. The sequence goes on from BQNB010034777.1 coordinate 49,371, forward strand.
GAAGGGGACCCGAGGCCCGAGCCCAGGATCCACCCTCCGACGGTCAAGACAGAATAGTATAAGCATGTTGTATAAAGAGGTGGTAGAGAATAACCTGTGTAGGTATTTGTAGGTAGGATGATCTTACCCTTGTATATATAGTGTAATATATGGATTAGGGTTACGTTGGATGTGGGCCACCCTTTTATCGGGTTCGGCCCATTGGGTCTGGCCCATTCCAGACTATACGCCAACAACTACAAAGATGTTATCTTAATTTTTGGATCTTCCATAAATTAGAACACGTATGTCTGAAGGTTGATCAAAATATAAGCCCATAAATAATTTTTGTAATTTTTCAAGAATTTATGAATTCAAAAAATGAATGTAAAGTTGTAAACCCAGTATAGATATGTCCCATATTGTACTTATATGTGTACAAACCCGACATTACAGTTTATCATACAAATTGGTACAAATTAACGTCTTATACTTTGAGATATCCATTATGCATTAGTAGTTGTAGATATATAATTTTCTTTTATGTAATGTGTTTCTTTAAAAACTCACAATAATCCTTTATATAAAAAAATTGTACAACATTTTTATTATACAATTTATATAATTTTTTTAACGGCAAATTTATTAATAAAAACTAGCAAAGAATTAAAAAACATTACAAGCATATGGAACTAAGGTTTTCCACCCAAGTAACCCAGTTAAGTTTCGTGATATAAGGATTAAAACACTATTGAAAAGATAAATTAACTAAGTTATTTTATCTACGAGGATGAGTATGCCAAAGATAGATTGATTTCTGAACCGCAAGATTAACCATCATTTCACATAACAAACACTTTCAAATATGTCTTTCAACCGCTTTGAAAAGGGAATGTTATTTAACCAAAAAAGCATTCATCATACGAAGCAATATCAATATCTTCAAGTTCCCACCAGCGCAAGATTTTCCTCCACATTTGACAAGCCAAATGACAGATCCTTATTAATAAATTGCCTATTTTTATCCTCAAAAACATTAAACATTAACTTTCCGAGGGCCGTGCTTAGCACGGCCAAAAACACATCCTAGTTTCATATATACTTCCAACTAGTAATGAAAAACAAATCACTCTTTCTCTCCACGCATAAACTCACGGCTCAAACAACACATACAAGAAGAATTGGTTATTGATTTTATTCAAGTGATCTTCAAGGAGTACTAAGGGTATTATTAGTTATCAAACAAATTTGGGGTTTGATTTACGTGTTAAGCTAGCTTTCTTGCCATACATCGTCACACAAGGTTCACACTATATCTCTACACTTTTATATCATTTACATATTTAATGCATTCCATGTTCATATTAGGACCTATATATACTTGTGGTGTTGAAAAAGTTAAAGAAACATTAGTTCCTTAAAACACAGATTCTGATTTCAAAAATCATACTTAAGTTCGAATTTGTAGAACCTATGTAAACATATTTTTGGCCCTAGCTGTTACTAGAACACTTACATATATGTCTTGTGATGTTATCTATTTTTTTTGGGAATTTATAAAGATCGTTTGCTACGATTAATAAGTCACACGAAGAAAGTTAGTAAATTCGGACAAGATTCTGAGCACCAGATTTCTTTTATAAAAACCACTAGGTTAGGTACGTTTTGGGCATTTGGTCCAGTTGAAGTATTTGTAGAGGACTCTTTAATTTAGATTCTGAGAATTGAATGAACATGTGAAGATAAGTAACGAGGGAGATATGGCCCGTTTACCGGGAGGCAAAGCTGCTGTCTTGGGACAACAGTGACTGAAGTGAACCATTTTTGGTATAACGTTTTATTTATAACAAAGTGAGTCAAATGGCTTGCATATTTGAAAACTAGACTCAGTGTAGATAATCTTAGAATCCGAAAATGCGTGATTTTATGAGAAAAAGAAAGAGATATAGCCGATTTACGACACAAGTTTTCTGAAAACTGTATTGAGCAGATCCGAAAATGTTTTGCCT